>VUQR01006279.1:2223-12611 GCA_015108515.1 Hemichromis elongatus | reverse complement strand
GGGGGTGTCCGAGTCCGTTTCAGATGATTTCAGAAAGCACCGTGAGATTTAACAGGCATGAGATTGAGACGTCAAGAGCAATTAATTGTTAATTCCCTCTCTGCTGCTCGAAAATAATAAACACAATAATAATCACTGTGACAACGCTGCTTTTAGCGTAATGTGATCAGTCTTATTATAATAACAAGAATGAAAAGGGGGAAATAAGGCTGAAGTGTAACAGGCACCTGTGGGACCAGGTTCTTGAAGGAGTCCATGATCTTGGAGCTCTTGGCTTCTTGGTAGTAGGAGAAGCAACCAGTGATGATGACGACAGCAGAAAGCACAACACCCAGGTATAACTGAATGGCAAAAACAGCATGTTTAGACTTTTTCCCAGCAGTTCCTTTCTTATCCAACTTGGCTCCCTTTATTTTGTTAAGCATCTGAAGATAAAACCGATTAGGAACAAGTTTCTAGCATTTCCTGCTTTATGATGCCAAACTGGCTTGTACTGTATCTTACATTATCATTCGCAGGTTCCTCCTCCATTGCAGCCTGGATACTATAGGCCAGGAAACAGAGGATGGCACCAGTCCACAGAAGCATGGAGAAACCACCAAACATCTGAAGGAAAAACAACAACAGGAATTGCCTTTTAACTCATGAACTTTATGAAACCCGTGCCACAATTTAACGCCGACGTCGAACACACCCACAATCTCTAAACGAGGAAAATTTTGAAGTTACCTGTTTGCAGAATTTGACCCACTCTGGGGTGGTTGGAGGAGGAGTGAGGGCGTTGGGGCCATCACGGGCCAGGTTCTCAGCAGCCTTCTCACTAGTCAACCCCTGACATGAGAAAACACAGAAACAGGATGCTCTAAAAACGCGCCAAGCTGAGATCTTGGACAACGACTTGGAACAATGTCTGCCTTTAAATGTCGTCATCACCATTTCCCAACCAGACACGCATACACACACTGCCAGATATTTAAGTCCAGGGGGGGGAACAGTAGGTGCTACTCGTTGCCTAGATACACAGCATCAACAGGGAAAAAACACAACAGGGCCATCTCCTTCATCAGCAGGTAGGAGGAAGATGAAGATGAGAGGAGAGAAAGATGAGGCAATTGAGATCATATGAAATCAGGGCAGAGGGGCGTCTGTGGCTAATAAATTATTCACGGCTGCTTTAGATGCACGCATGCGTGCACACGCAGAGCTCAGAGACCCCGGTTAGAGGCACTGATTAACTATTCCCCTTGATCCCTCCTGCATGACCAGGAGCACATTTGCATGAGGAGACGGGGGCCGTTTGGAGCGAGTCACTGAAATGGCAGAAGGTGGAGGGCTGGGGAAGCGTCTTTGAGACAGGAGCGTGCGTTATAGTTCATGTATTAAAGTCAGAGTATGACTTGGTATTGCCCTGGGCTTATACCAAGAAAGTTAAGTGCATTTCCTTTTACGCGGTGGCACGCGAGGTTCTGCACTTCGGGATCTGTTAAAATAAAAACAAGCTTTCTGACTGAGAGTATGAGAAGGTGGGAACATACTTCAACTCTGCCTTCTCCAAATGATCGACAGCAAAGATTTCAAACTTGATTCAACTCTCTGTTCCTCCTCTCTTCGTCTCAGTTCAATTTCCCTTTCTACTCGTATTCGTCCCACTGCTTCTCAGTTGAAGGTTTAAGCTTCTAGTTGTCTCAAAAGTGGGGTCTAGGAAGCAGAGGGACCCAAAATATTTTCTCTAAAAATCATAATATTCTGTTCTAAAGACTCCTCTTTACAGATGGGGGTCATTTATGCCAGAAAAATAAGCATATTGCGACCATCACTGCCACCTACGTTATTTTTGGACCTGCATAATCTCTGATATGCTTAATCAATCTGTCATGAACAGCAAACCATCCCTGCTACTGCATAGCTTGGCTAATCCAGCTAGCCAGCTGGCAAATATTTTAGCCAGTCCACAGCATGAAGTGACACAGCTAAAAACTGGTGTTAGGATTAGGGCGGGGTGGGGTGGGGGGGGGTGGGGGGGGTTCCCTGGGCCCCCAAAAGTCTCTTGAACCCTCCTGGCTCAAACACACCAGCGGAGCCTGCAGATGCAGGAGCAGCCTGGACAACCCTTCGTCACGCAAGCGCGGATCACCCCCCTCTTTAAACAAAGTCTCGTGTTTAATTCATCAGAGCACCGTTAATCATTCATGTGCCGAATGTCAGCTGTCAGACCGAAGGAAGGAAAAAAAAAAAAAAGGGAGTTAAAGGCAAACAGCAGCCAGTTTGCAGCTGGTATATGATGTTTTATCTAATCTCCGTGATAAATGGAGACACTTTGATGGAAATACTCTCCCCAAAAAAATTACATTACGAAGCCAGAGTTCGGAGACGAGGACAGCGGCTGGCAAAAGTTAGACCGTTTAAGGTTTTTAAAGCAGACAGAGAGCCAGAGGGCAGCACATTTTCAGCTTTCACTCACATTGGTGAGGTCCGTTCCATATTTGCGGTTGAGCTCATCCAGGGTTAGCTTGTGATCATCCTGCAGGGACACAGAGACAAAGTGGCATCAGACCAGAGTTCGTGTAATCCAAGTGTGTGTGTGTGGGCTCAATGTGCTGAAAGCCAGTGATATTTACTCTGATTTTACAATAACTTCAACATATATGATGAATGAATGAATGAACAGATAGATAAGGAGCCAACAGTAGACAGAGACGGAAGGTGGTGAAGGAGAAGAGGTGGAAGATGAGAAAGGGAACAATAAATGTAAAGTAAGGAGGAGGATGAGCTGAAGGAAGGCAGCAAGCAAAACAGGAGCATAAAATGAGGAAGCAAGAAAGGCAGAGTAGGAAGGAGAAAAAAATGGGAGAAAAACAACAATTAGGCAGTGGCAGGATGAATTTAATGAGAAATTAATATGCGATTGGTAAAAAAAGGTATGATGGATCAACAAATGAAACTTTTTACTTTGACAGCTTTGTGAATATTGACATCAAACACCAATTTAATGCTGTTTAGTACTGCCAGCTGCATTTTGGTAGTTCTGGTGGAGACGTATATATGAAGGAAGCGGCAGTAGAAGATGAACACAATAGAGAGGACAGAGTGTTCAAATGAAAGGCCGGGGACTGGACAATCACAGGAAAAGGTCCTGAGGTGAACAAACGTAGCAAAAAAACAAAAGTGACCGCTGACACCACTCACCATGTCCACTTCCTTCTTCAGTTCATCCATATCCTTTTCTTTCTTCTTACCCTTGCCCTTCTTCTTGCCGCCCTGCTCCGAGGTCGCAGCGAGCTCATACTGCTCTCGTCCTTCCTGGAAACGCAAGGCAGGTGGGAGTTAAAAAAAAAAAAAGAAGTGAAAAACAGATACCGTTAAGTTACAGAAATAACTTTGGATTATCTCAAGGAGCTTTGGCTGATTTGTGAATGCTACCATTATTAAACAAATTGGCTGTCAAAAAGTATAGTGTTACTAATAAGAAGCTATTGAAACTGTTTTGCTTTAATGATGAAACAACCTTAAGTTTATTGTTCTCTCGCTTCACAGGATTTTCTGTTCAGACGTCCCAAACTTGGCAGACAAAGAAAAAGCAGAAATGATAATATTCTATAAAAGTAAATGGAGTTATATATTGCTTTTCTACTGCAAGCTAATCGAATCCTTTCTTACTACGAGCCACAATTACCCAGTCTCACACACACATTCATACACGTGTTTTCTGTCTATATCTAAATGCTTTCAACCTAACAATGACACTGAGATGGACGCATCGGGGGTTCAGTATCTTGCCCAAGGATACTTCGACATCCACACTGGAGGATCTAAACCTTATAACTCAATTTCATAAAGCAAGTGCTTTATCCTTTTTGCTGCTAATACCGAGGCTGCTAACTTGCAGCTGGCTCAGAATTCTGGATAGATCGAGGTGGTTTTCCTATTTTACCTTCTTTAAAATTAAAATGTGCATGTTCAGCTGGGTGAGGGTGATTAAAGCACCCCCCATCACTCACATTGAAGAACTCGCCAACGACCACAGGGACTTTGCTAACAATGCATGCTAACTAACGCTTTGCTAACTGAACTATGTATAAAAGGTTTGTCAACCAAAAATTTTCCCCGTTTTATCTTAAGATGACTAATAATGATTTTCCTCATAAAGCCATCATCAAATCATCTTATGGATGATTTTTTTTAATTGGCTTCCCAATGAGTTCTGATCGAGACATTAAACCAACCACTTAGTCACAGAGTATTTAAAAAAATAAATAAAAGGATTTCCAAGTGTTCAAAAACGTTACTGTTACTGTCATGAGCTTCATATCTTCGTTTTTTGATGTGCCACCACTGGATAAACATACCAGCACAGATAAAAATAAACTGAATCGAGTGAGGCATTCGATTCTGATGGATTGGACAATTCAGAATAAAACTTCTATGTAGTTATAAAGCCATATAACATCAAAACTTCCAGCCTAACTTTGTGTAGGTTCCCTCCTGTGATGCCAAACCAGCTTTCACCCTTTGGGGCAAGGACATAAAACCTCTGGGAGTATCCTGTGGTTTGTAACACTGAGACTTTGACCCTGGATTCCTTGGGTCATCTGGGTCATGTGGGTTTGCGGTATGGGGCACATTGTAGAGAGGCCAGAGAAATGCTTGGGTCGTAGTACTTTATGAGCAGCATTTTCTTGCTGGGGGAAGACTGTTGCCATTGGTAACTAGCATGGCCCTTACAGTGGGGTGCCTTTTCTGCATTGGTATTTGGGTGGGCGGTTCGGTCAAAGTGACAGCCACACGATATCCAGAACCAAGGTTTTAATTTTTTTTTTTTTTTTTTAAGCATAACATAGCAACAACATGATGGATGTTATTCATTTCACCTGTCAGTGGTTTAAATGCTGTGGCCAGTGAATATTAATCACTACATGACACTTTAAGTGGGGGTGCGTGCCACTGATTTAAATGACGTAAACAACGCACACACGTGCTAAAAATATGTTACCACTTGAAGAGTGAAGCCTCATGTTCCAAACTTTTTCCGTGCAGAAACAGACAAAACCATGCATAAGTAACACGCTGACTACTGCCGAGGTGCATCTGATGTCTCATGACTCAAAATGCCAGAAGACATTTTGTCATACTGCATCTCTTTAAGCCTCCATGTGGGTCAGTGCACTTAAAACCAAATACAAAAATAACAAACATGGCCTTGTCTAAACCTCAGAAAACTTTGACCTAAATTGGTGAGACAAACTGCCACAAACTTCAGCCGACAGTCCAAGAAAGAATCATCAACTCTTAACTAGTCACACACACGTGGACGCTATCTGTCACTGCAAACACCCCTTTGTTTTGAAATTTTGAAAATCAAGTCAATTAAGCTTTTTCAAGTATCAGTCGAGCTCTAGAGGCACATCTTCATCTGCTTGCGTCAACAGTTGCACTTCGGGAAGCGCAAAAACACTGGCACCGCCCCGGTCAGTTGCCTGATAAGACTTTCTCTGTGGTGAGCCAGATTACGGTGCTGGGTGAAACCAATTTCACTTGTTGAAAAACACCCACGTCTGCAGTAAGAGGTGTCACTGTTGCAAGCAAATGTGCGCGCACACACAGCGCTTTATTCACTCGCCAGTTTTCTAAACACAGCGTCAACGGTTATGCACCTCAGCCAAACTGCAGAGTGGAACAATAAACCACACCAGTCATTTACTGCTAATCACACTTACATATAATCACACTATTTTGTTAATTTTAAACTCCAACTGGGACACAAATTCTCTTGCTGTAGGCAAGTAAACATAATATCTCCAAATCTGGATCTTGCAGTGTCCACATAGAATTACTCATAGTAGTGAAAGCAGTTTAAATGTATTCAAGTAAGGAAATGTCCCCGATTTTGGATTTCACGACAGAACAACAGACTGCTGCATAAAGACCAGCGATAAATGGCTAAGCCAGAGAGACAGCGAGACAGATTGGGGAAGAGGAAGAAAGGAACTCACAGGAAACAGCTAGGGGTAGAAGTATGTTTAAAGTCCAGAATGCACAGCTCTGAAGCAGCACGTATGGACTCGTGTCTTCAACAGTGTCAAACATCGCAGGTCAACACCACGTGCTGCTGAACACCTTCATCCTGTCCGGGGTTTTAAATGAGGTGAATAATGAGCCGACACTTTATTGACACAATAACCAGATGGCCCACATAACCACTCCTTATACATGAGGATATGAACATCCTGCATCCTGCTTTACTTTCAGTTTTGCAGGGTTTCTGGATCAATGCAACTGATGTGCTTTTTACCGCTGATCAATTATTATTTAGTCACATTTACAATGTTGGATTGTCAAAGGAAGATAACCGAAATTCTCAAAGTGATATTTTCTTCCAACTGGCCAATTTAACAGATAAGCCAAAAGCCGACATCCACTTAAGCCCAAAATGAAATATTTCAACAATTATTTTTATGGCCACTTGACTAAATGCAGACATTAAAATTCCCGATCTTCTTCTAGGCCCACCGTGAGACTAAACACTTCATCCATCTGGAAAAATACTATCAAAATGAAAGAGTACACATTTATCCTTAGCTGTCTTTAGCCTTAATGTGGCACATTAACAGGCTACATAAAGACCGACTGTGGTTAAGAATACTGATAAACGTCACCGTATTTTCTAAGGTCGATACTGATATTTGGATATTTGAAAATCCCACATATCAGTTGTTTGCTTTTTTTCCTTCTCCTGAAACACACAGACTTGTAAAATGCAGGTATTTATGAATCCTTACTCATGATCCTCATGTATCACAGATCTATCAACCAGGCTGTAACTGTCTCATAGTAACGAGTGTAGGTTTTTATATATTCAAGTAAGATAATGTTGATATAACCTGGACAATTGGATAACTCTGGTTTTAGGAGCTATTGCCCAAATAGGCCACTAGCTGTGTGTCTTAACAGGTAAAACACATGTTTGAATCTCAAGGTTTGTGCTACGAGGAAGAGAAAGCTAAGCTAGTGTGTGCTTCGTGTATGTAACAGAAGACAGCAACTCTAGAAGCTGACATCGATCAGTGGTTAAGTCCCATTAATAATTCAGCCCTGTACAAGGTACAGCACTTTAAAGGTGTTAGCATGTTAGCAGAGAGGGAGGCTTATCGACACCAAGTGACTACTAATTTGCCTCACTCTTTAGAAGGTGATATTTTGGACCCAGAATGACTATAAATGGACATCCTGACCACAGTCCCGGTCATGGAAACATGCTAACTAATATTGTTTTTCTACCACATTAGCCCTTAAAGTTTCCCAGAGAGCCACCAGAGCAGTGTGTGATCCCAAGTACATGTTGTTATTGTTGCTCGAGCCCCCTGGCCAGCTAAGCTGGGAAAACACAGAGCCTGGTTCTCGCTCTTAGCCTCTGGAGCCTCAGGGGGCCCCCAGGGGCCATCTGGCTTTAGTGAGAACACTCACGACGAGAGGACCAGAGCCCAAAGTTGGACACACATTTGTTTCCAACAGCGATGACACAGATTTGACGAGTCTGTAAAGTCCATGTACTCCATGTATAAAAGTTCACATCCTGTTTTATTGATAGAAATTCATTCACCTCTGGCATTTCAGATATGAAGGATACCAAACTTGTGTATTTAATCTTCCTTAGAATATGAAGTTGATCTGCAACCATTTTAATTCTGACTGTCCACCTTAAATAATGTGAATATCTGTTAGTTTAAATCAGTTTTGGTTCTTTAATTACTGAATAGCGGTAGTAGTAACATTATTAACCTATATAGGGTCAGACTGATACAGGATTTTTAAGACAAATACTCATGTTTGGTGATTGAAAAATCCGACATATTAGCCGATATTTTCAGGCACACAAACACTTTCCCATTCGTTTGCTATGCGTAGCACAAATGCAATCATTTTATATACGCGTGTGTAGTGTTAACATTTGGTTGTTGTGTTTGGCTGTAAACTCGGTTACTGACATAGTGGCAAATCCCCAATATTAGTCAACTCTAGTCCTAATAGGGGAGAGAAAACTTTATAATTGAGGGTATCCAGAAATAACATTAATTAGTCATTAGTATTTTAAGCTACAGCAACAAGTGTATTTCTGAATATCTTAACAATCAATGAGTCATAAAAGAGGCCACAGCAATGCCAGACAAACCCCGACATCTGTGAGATTTTAAACACCTGCTATTTCAAGTCTTTCACTTCAAGTAAATGATCAGAGTCTGAGAAGATGCCAGAACAGAAACGCTAACTCGCTACAGAGCACAAAGTCCCTGACGGCAGACTCAAAAAAGAAAGCAGCTGACAAGCGAGAGTCGAGCCAGAGCCGCTGCGCCGCTCCCCGAAGTCTGTGCTTGACATTTCTTTTAAAAAGACCAAGTAGATTGAAAAGTAAAGTTCCCCGTGTCTCCGTGTCTCACACCTCAGTCAGTTGAGTTCTCATTGTGCGCCTCAGCCAAAACACTTTTTAAAAAAAAAGAAATATCACCATCTACTTCCTCTCAGCCTTGAACTGGCAAGTTCATTCTTAAGTGACACTCAGATTATTTGTAGTCAACTCATTGCTACTGATAGCATTCGGCCTCTAAAGGCATTTGAATACACTGCAAAGACAAAACAGTGTTAACGATCCCTCTGTAGCTCCGTGCCAACGCGTGGCCTTAAAGTCAGCCACACTTGTGTGCCATTTCTTCGTTCGGTCTTTGATGCATTACCGTCGAAGCACCTGCCGCTGTGTGGGGAAAGCCCCATTTCATCAGTTGCATCAGGTTTTAAACCCAGTGAACTCGCTCTGGTCCTCTCAGATAAGTGTGACACATAACTAAATCCCATCAGGGATTTTACCCACCCTCCCCCTGTCTTACTTGCACTGAACAGAAATGACTGCATCACCCGTGATGGCGCTGCACCTGTCACTTTACTAACTGCTACTCAGACATCATAAATTAACACGCAGAGGTGCTGCACCTGCGCTTACTCCACAGTCACATGTTGTGACAGCTCATCCTCCTGGTCTCAGAAGAGGCAACGGAGAGTCAGGTGACTCTGAAGCTTTCGCGGTCTTTTCTCGCTCACAGGACGACAAATCAAAGCACAGAGTCGGCGAGATCAACTAGATTACAGATATCACACAAGACATCGCTGTCTGCATATTTCCTGATGCTGATTTAGCGCAAAGAGCAGCTGCAAACAAATGCGACTACTTTGAGGCTTCTAGGGTCCAGCGAGCTTAGACTGAGAGGCTTCTCATAACCTTGAACAGCAGCATTCAAGGTCAGTGCACTCCTGACTGCAGGAGACTGGTCGAGATTGGAAAGATGAAAGTGTGGAAGGAGGAGGTATGAGGAGAATACGTACGATGGATGATGAGCAAGGGGGGAAAAAATGAGAGGAGAGGATCTGCTCTGAAAACGCAAACGTCACAATAAACTGGTGTGAATTCTCCCTGAACAATGGCCTTTTGTACTACCCTCCAAAAATCTGCATCAAACAGACAAACGGCAGCCTCACAGAATCGCTCTGTGTGACTGGTAAAACCACAGGCACATAGGCCATGTTATGATGCTGACCAGTGCTCATTGTTTTTTCTTGCAGTCATCTGGGGATTTAAAAACAGGCTGGAACCACGCTCTCTTTTGTGTGCCTGCAAAAAGGCTCCACCGTCCAGGAACTGTCAGAAAGATTTCACAACATTACAGATTGATATCCCTGACATCAGGTTTAGCTCAGCTGTATTAGCGATTGAAACCCATGAGAACTAACCGGTAAGAAGACTGCTTAGGATTGAAAAAGCAGCATGACTAAATTGGGGAAAACGGCAAATGTTTGCATCTTCGAGCAGGAGCAACTTTGCTGAGACCTTCTGGGGGGGGGGCCTCCCCACTCCCAGCCTCCCGGCTTTTGCTCCTCGCATGGGAGAACAACATCCTAGAGGCTCGAGTGAACATCAGAAGAGAGCGGCCGCATGTTTTAAAGAGTTTGAAAACGTTTCACAGGCAGAATTCCTGTGAGCGGGTCCACCCTGGTGCCAGGGTCTTTTGCCAGATACACAAGCTGCTCATTCAACTGTGCCCCCACAAACACACACACTGTCCTGGGACTTTGCCCGGTTGCTACCAGCGACTGTTGCCACACCTCTGGAGATATGTGAATGGACAAAGTCACGTGACACAGCCCTCCTCCTCCCCCTCTTTTCCCATGCCCCCTCCTCCTTTATCCTTTCATTTCCTCCAACTGGCCCTTTTTCTGTTTAAACACTAAAAAGACAGTGTGTTCATTTGCATGGGGGGGTAGTGTTTAACACTCCCTCCACGTCCTATGTGACTCTCAGCCCCCCCCCCCCCCCCCCACCACAAAAAAACCAAAACAAAATAAAC
>VUQR01006275.1:49296-66821 GCA_015108515.1 Hemichromis elongatus | reverse complement strand
CCCCCCACCACACACAACCCCCCCCCCCCCACACACACACACACACACACACACACACACACACACACACACGAAAACATCCCACAGATGTGTGGACTCTGACTGCCCCCAACAGGAATCTGAGGGAAATGCAAAGGAAGAGATGTGGAGAGTGTCTCTCCAGTTCATTGACATGCACACAAACATATATGATGCAACAAAGGTGACCTGCGTTGATGTCAAGGATCTGGTTCTTTTTGAGTTTCTCCTCTTTCTCCTTTTCTGCCTTCTCTCTTGCCAGCTTGGCCCTCTTGATCTTCTCTTCAGCCTCCTTCCTCTTCTGATTCTCCTTCACTGCTTGCTGTTGGAGAAAGAAGTAGAAAATATGACAAGGTCTAGCTACACAAATTCAACATACAAATGATATCTTACACATATTAAAGGTGTGAAAGTGAATAAAGCAACCCATGTTTGATGATAGATGGATGAAGTTTAGTATACAAAACCTCAAAACCAGTACTTGGCCGTTACTCTTTGTAACTGGCAAAACAAGTTATCTAAGGTGGAGCCCTCCTGAATGCTAAAATTACAGTTAATGTTTAAACAGATAATATAATGGGGTGACTCATTATTTTGTCAATACAGACAGATGTACAGTCAATCCTTTTGATATTTGCCTTTCATGCATTACATTATTTGGCAACTGAACTTGTGTTTAATTTTGTTCCTAATACATACAATCATTTTGTAATTTGGTAAGAAAGACTGAAAACCACAACCTTATTTTTCATAGCAACCGACTTCCACATACGCACCTGGAACATGTTTTTAAAGTTGTTGAGGTCCCCAAATAATTCCTCAACAGAGATCTTTTTCGGGTCAAAGACAAAGTATTCTCCCAGATCACTGTATTGCTTTTCCATATTCTTGTGCATCAGATCCAGTTTCTCATACTGTTCTTGGGCAAGGCTCACAAAGCTGTAAATACATTGTGTTAAGGTATACAGGGGTGTCATCATGACAACATTTTTCCATTGATTTCTAAAAAAATAAAAAATAAATAAAAAATAGGGCTGTCAGTGATAACGCGGATCTAGTGTTTAATCTATTGTTAACTGGGTCTAGGACCCAGTTAACAATAGATGGAAGGGATCAACTGAACAACAACAAAATGAACTGAAAAGACCATCGACTGAATTGTATTCTATAAAGGAAGATGTAAATTTTAGGGCTGTCAGCATTAAACCTCAATGACTCCATAAGGCCAACTGAGCAATTCTATTTAATAGCTGAATAGAAAGGATATCGACATCTTCTCCACAAACAGGTCCTTATCATTTTGTGGAGGAGGAAAGGTTTCCAGATCTTTCTCCAAGCTCTTGATCTGACGGCCCATCAGTTCTAGGTTCTTCTGAATTGTTTCTGCAGAAACTGCCATGGACAAGGAAAATGTTGTCATTGCTAAGCACCCACACATGAAGCTTATCATATAGGTATCAACTTAAAGTGACTGATACAGTGAATAAAAGCATTAAATAGATCTCAGATAAGGTGCGCTATTAGCTGAAACAATATAAGCACACTTTAATAAAAGAAAATCTGTGTTAAAAAATTAAAGTTATATGTAGAATACAGGTTACATGTACTAAGCACCTCTGCTGGCCTTTTCAACATGAATGAGCTCATCTGCAAAGCTCATGACATCAGGATACTGCTCCTGGCACACATCAGCAAGGAAATGGAGCAGTGTCTGTTTCAGATCAGCTGATTTGGTGTCACGAAGCTGATTGGAAGAAAGATTGATTTTAAAAAAAGGCACAATGTCAACATAGGTGTGAATAGTTTCCAATCCTGACTAGGCAGTTCCTATTATTAAAAAAAAATCTGATAGAAGTACTGCTATAAGTACAGTTGAATGTTTACATACTTACTTATTCTAGCATATTGATGAAGGATTTACTATGTCAAGTTTTTATGCTAGTAATAGTGGTATATATTCTGTATCTGAAGTCAAAATTAAAAAAAAAAATAATAATCTCAGTATTGTTGCAGTTACATTCAGGATTTTCAGTAGATTCATTCAGTTTCTATTGTGGGTGTGTGACACATGATCCCCCTTCACTTCACCTTGCACAGGTACGATATGGAGAAGCCGAATGCTGCTCCATTGCGAGAGCCAGAATTCATATAATTCCCAACAAGGAGGATGATCTGCAGCAACTTGGCGAAGGTCTCACTTTTCCTAAGCTCTTCGCAGGCTGCTGTCACAGACACCACATCTGGCTTGATGTTGTTCAGCTGTTCCTCAAACTGCAGCTTGAACAAGATGGCCTGAAGCCGTGGCATCAACCGCTTCACACTGGACATCTGGAAAAATAAGACAGGGGCATTTGAGACCCATTCCCTGTTGCTGCTATACCATGTGTGTGTGAGAGAGAGAGTGTGTGTGTGTGCACGTGTCTAAGAGCACGCAGTTGTGGGTAAGTGCAGCGAGTTCATCCATTACTGAAATCTACAGTTGAACAAAGCGCCTGTGTTTAACAGCGCGAGGACATTCTGTGTCTAATTTACTGACAAACCATCTCAGAAAACGAGCCATCTCAACACTTTCCACAACTCATACTGACACCAAAACAAGTTTGTAGTTAGTCATCTTCAAGTCAGCTGACAATTCAACAATAACCATGTTATCAAAGCAGAAGTGTCTATTTTTTTTTCTGCGCTTTCATTTGAATGTGCATATGAGAGTTTCCTTACCACTACTCCAAACTGTTCAGACTCAGCCAAGTCATCGTATTCATCCTTCATATCTGCCAGGACACCCAGCTGGTCTGGTCCTGGTAGTTGCTTGATCAGGTTCTAAGTGGCAATGAGATGAAATTTATATGAGAAGACACTTACACGCATTTCAAGCTACTCTTTCACCAAGTAAGGGTCAATGCAAAATACAGAACCAGATTGAGTGAATCATAAAAAAAAGTCTTGTTTTTAGGGAAGGGACAAAAAAATGATTCAGCTTGATGATTTACAGTGTGAAGAAGCTTGAAAACATTGGACTTTTATTTGATATGTCATAAACATCTCAAGATTACTTCAGGGCAAGTTTTATAAAGTCAAATTAAGAAAAAATTAATTTGCTGAAAGTCATCAACAAAACAGACACTCTGAAATGAAAGAGTTGCACACACTATCATCCTGTTCATTATTTTCACTCATCATTCTACAGACAGTGAAACACATTAAACCTATAAATGTAGTATGGGAGGTAACACAGAACAATCCTTTCATCAAATAACTCTGATTTATTTCATAACATAAATGAACAGATGTATAACAACACTCAGTCAATACCTGAACCATGGACTCTGTAAGGACCTTCTCATTAACCTGAAGGATGGCATTCTTGATCTCCTCATAAGGGATACGGAAAGATCCCAGGAAAATTGCTTCATGAAAAAATGCAAGAAGCATGACTTAATTATGCCCCATTTTTATGCATAAAAAGGAAGGTCATTAATATAGTGGTATCAGGATAGTGGACTTACAGAGATTCTGTGAAGACTTTGAGTCAAGAACCTTTAGCTCTTTCACCTTTTTCTTCTGCACCTGCTTTTCATCCCCACCATCCTGCTCCTTTTTAGCTGCAGAGGTAGACAGAGACAGGAGAAACTTTATAATCACATACTGAAAGAAGAAAGGGGAGCCTTTGTATCAAAACTCACTTCTTGATAACTTTTATAATTCTAAATGCCTTGTACACTTAAAAAGAAATAAAATGGAGAAAAAAGAATCGGGAAATTAGTGGGTTAAAAGACAGAAGTCGATCAGATTGATGGATAGAGGGCACATGTGATGGCTATAAAAACTGACAGACTTGGCAAAACTTTTACTTTTTCATTTTCTCCAAACAGTATGGAGTCATGGAGGTGTCAGGAATACCACATCAGGGTTTTGGGGTACAACTGAACTAACGTGAAATGGCTGTAACACCGGGGGAAACATGTCCCTGGAGTGTGTGGGCCTTTTAAATATGGTCAGACAGTTGTTAGCTGTAAGGCATTCGAAGTTTGGATTCACCACAAAGACACAAACACATAGACACACCCATCTACGGCACACTCTCACACTCAGCGGAGGCATTTTTCATTAACTTGTTTTGACAAGGTCAGGATTGTGACTGTAAGGATGTGTCAGAGTGTGGAGGAGGATGTGAACTAGATTAGAATGAGGAGTGAATGATGAACATGGGTTTGACCACATAGCAGCCCACTGCACACATGGGCCAGGCCCACTGGAGTCAGCAGAGATCCGGATGTCACAACTGTTCACTTGTTTCCATCAATATCTAACCATTTATACTTGATTTACTGCATGTCATGTTCTTAGCTAATTACTTATATTTATTAGCTACTTATAAGTCATCATATTGTTTTAATTCATTTTCAGTTGTGGGTGAAAAAGAGTTGATGTAAACGTGGAAAAGATTTTTGATATTTTATAAAAGATAAATCAAGAGTTGTCCTGAGAGCCGGACCAATATAATACCCTGACTTTATGTATCAGTCATGTATTACTATGGTCTTATGTGCTGTTCAATATGATAACTTCCCTTTCTTTTTCTTTTCGAGGGACTAACTTATAAAATATAAGACTCGTCAGCCAGTCTAAAGCTGTGTCCTTTCCTCATCTTTGTAAAGTCGAAATACAAGAACTCGGCAATCATACAAAAAGAAGCTACCGCAAAAAGTCAACAATGGTGCTGGCACGACATACAGGTTGAGTACTTCATTTTACAACAAACAATTAAAAAAAAACTTTTTTCATCAGCAGACCCCCTGCTTTGACTGGCTAAAGATGACACCATGTAGTGACATCAAGAGTTATGGTTTCGGTTTCACAGAGAAGGCTAAAAGAAGGGTAAAAGGAGAAATAGAAATATGGAGACCGACTGAACCATATATGTGCTTAATTTTCAGTGTTAGTAAAATCTATTTTCAATTCCATTCAGTTACCCACCCCTACTGTATATGTAGTCGAATTTTTTTTTTTTTTTATTTACTCAGTGATTCCACCATATCATACCAGACGGTTTACCTTCAAGTGCATTTTATTAGAAAAGCAAAAGATGGTTTTGATCAAAGTGCAGCACTGTAATCTATTCTCCACATAGACGACAAGAAAAGCTTTACAGTTCTTTCGGTCATCTGTGCACTCATCCATATGTCCAGTCAAACAGTGCTTTGTCTTGTTGTGAGACGCCTATCAGCCAAACAGGCTGTTAATGAGCCGAGCTCCTAATGAGCTCCTCATCTCTCAGTTTAGCCATTCATTCAGGATGCACACATATACACAATCAGTTCACTGGACTGCTGCCTAAAGAAGGCCAATTGTTTCTTTCAGCATTAGCTTCAGCTAAAACTTCCTACTGATGGCCAACCACCATTTGTATCTTAGGCTTCGACTTTGTATGTTTACCATTTTCATATAGTTTGCATTATATCAGTATATACAATTGTGCGTTTCACTGCCACCAGCAGTACTACTGTATGTTCAGTGTTTCATTACTAGTCCCTGCTGAGGCCAGGAAACCAAAGCAGGAAGCCAGGAACCACAGACACACACAGGATAGGAAAATCCATCAGGACATCTGAGCGGAAATGACTGTCTTTGCACAAACACAAACAAGTCACAGCTGAAATGTTAAAAAAGAAAGGAAGTTGCAAGCTTATACAAATAAACATCCTCAGAGATACAAACTGACAGAGGAAACTGACAGTGACAGAAAATAATTAATGTATTCAAGATATGCCATCTGAAAATGGAAGAAATTACGATAATGCTTAAAGCCCAACATTAAATCCCAGAGGTCCTTGTACATGAAAATACTGATATGTTGACCTATACAACAGACACTCAAATATATATAATACAAAGATTAATCTGGATAGTAATCTAAACAGCTCAGTTTGGGAAAAGACAAGTGATCTGGTAGCAGCATCATGTCACTAGGTCAGTGTGTGTGTCTTTGGGAGCAGCAGAGACCCAGTGAGGGAGCATGTGTCTTTGTGCATGTGGAAATCTACAGTGCTCCAGTGCCAGCTGCGCTCGAGCCAATCAAAACAGTCCTGGCTATGGTGACATCATGGCTGATTCATAAAATGGGGTCTGGTGTGCAGATTGTAAAATGGCTGCTCTGTGGTTTCCACAGACACAACCTTCTCTTTTCATTTATGAGCTGATGGCACCTCTAGTGGTTGCTATGGAGCATTGCATCGTGCTACACTTAGTCATTGTGGGGGAGGAAAGGAGATGACTGAAGCAGAACACACATGTGTGACTAGGCACACAAACATACACAAGCCACATGTACGCAGTTGTGGAATGCTGACATCTTAACATTTACATGTTTTATTGTCCCAGCTGACTTTTGTTAAAACCATAATACACAGAAGGACTCTTTTCTGGAAACAAAACGCTACCACCAATGATACACACACACACAGTATTTTCTCATCATCTTTCCGCGCCAAGCAGCTGTTGGGGAGACAAGGGGGGGGAGTTCCAGGAAAAGCTGTGTGTGTGTGTGTGTGTACGTGTACAAGCACACGTGTGCAATGAAAAGACATTCTTCCATTTTCTGACTTCTGTTTCTAATTAAGTGGGAAGGGGAAAAAAGAAGAAAGATGGGGGATGAGAGGAACTAAAGAGAGTACTGAGGATCATGAGAATCCAAGTCATGCTGCGGTTTTTGTCAATATGTAACTAAGTGTCTGTGTATGTGTCTGTCTGACCGGAGCTACACAAAGGGGAGTCTGTTATCAGTCAGCAGACCTGAGTGTCTACTTCACCACCCCTTCCTTTTCCCTTCTACTTCATCCCTCACTCCTTAAAAGGAGAAAATGTGTAGTGGAGATGGTGTCGAGTAGCCAGAGTAGGATAGAGAGCATTAAAAAAGCAAAAAAAGATGAAATGAAGGGAAAAGATCAAGCTTAGTAGGAATAGAGAGAATCAATGAAAGGAAAAAAGAACCAAGTACACTTTGATCCCTTTAGCTTCAACTCAAAGAATAGCTTTAGTCCACTCCCCGAAAGCACAGCCTCTTCTCTTTACTATCGCCTTTTCAGTCTTTTTATGTGGTCTATTCATCCCATCATCACCACTCCCTGTTTGTGGAGTGCTGGCGTTTATTTTTAACCCACTAAAAGCTTTCAGATGATGTGCTCCATTGTACATTTGTGACATCAAGACTGTTTTTCATAGTCCCTCTGGTGGTGAGATAGAAAAAAAATACTTTATATAGCTTCAAACTAACTTTTTTTTTTCCATTTAGCATTCCAAGGCTGCAGGAGATCATATAAAGTGGAACAGAAGAGAGGGAGTATAGTTTCAACATCAACATCTGAGTTGAGCAGTTTTGCTGGAAAAAGTTGCTGAATATGCTCCAGAGAAAGAACTAAAAACAGATCTTCTGCCAACCTCTAACATCAACAAAGACTGAATGTATTACAGGCAAACTTAATGAGAACATTATGTGTTTTTAGCTTCAAAAGGTTACTTACATAACGCTAAAGCAGTCGAAATAAAAATGAGACAAAGAAGAAAAACATGAGTAGGGAGCATAAAGTTCTTTGTCTAAAGTAAACAGAAAGCCAGAACTATGGCAGACAGATGGACATCTGTAGCCATAGTCCCTTTAAACTTTAAATGTCCCACATTCTGTCACTTTCTACATAAGAGTGTGTGTTACAATGTAAGAGTGTTTGACAGAAGAAGAATAAGGGGGTTTCCACGGTAACCTTGGGTCTGAAAGAGCCCCTTCATCCTGTTTTTCTCTGTGAAAGGAAATGAGGAGAAAAGATTCCTGACTGTGTATGCATGTGTGTGCGCTTGCACAATTGTGTGAAAAGGACCAGATGGCAGGGTGGGGCAGTGAGGAGGGGGGAGTGAGGCAGGATGTGGGCAGGGCCAGGATCCAGGGGGAGGGCATGTGGGTGGGGCTAAGACTGTGCTCCCTTGCGCTCCCCTGGTGCATGAATGCTGCAACTGCAGCTGAAATTTTAAAAATAATTCCTATCATTCTATATTTGCTTTAGGAACACTATAAAATACTCAGTTTTTATGACTAAAATATTTAGAAAAATCCCAAATTATCCATTTCATGTTTGGTCATTAAAAATGACCCACTGGCTCAAACTTTTCAAACATTTTAAACAAAAACAGACAACTTAAATGGCCGTAATTTTATTAATGTCTGTTTCACTTCAAACTCTCCTCCCACATCCTCCTAGCTGAAGAACATTGTGTATTTAAGTTCAAACAATAATTTTCACATACACCAATATTATCTAATAAAAATAACTTTTAGAACACCTTTAACTTTTTAAACATTTATGACACCTATTTTAAAGCAAGGGTATTTTGTCAGAATAACAGCAGGAAATCTATATCTATAAATCTATACATACATATATAAATACATACACTCTATAAATTATAAACCTTTTCTGTTTTTAAAATGGACAAGAGGACATTTCCATGTACCCCAATATATTTTAAACTAGAATAACTTGGTTCACAGCTGGAACAGTTAATTTTCAATACCTGCCTCAGAAGCAGGTAGCAACATAATCACACCTGTACTGTTTTTATTTGCATAAATTAAAAGTACTTTTTTTAAATTACAATATATGGAGGCTAAAAGTCTGATTCCTTCACTAAGGCCAGCATTTATTCATGGAGTCACAGTGCCCTCCATTGGTGTACTTAGTGAACTGCAGCTTGATAACAAAAGGCTGGCACACCTCTGCATCCAGCTGGCTACATTTGTTTATTACCTTCACACTCTGTCCAAGTTGTGTGTTTGTGAATGTTAATGAATGTGTGGACAAAGAAAGAGGAAAAGCTGAAAGAAAGAACATACTGCTTTGTTTTATGTGTATGTGATGATGCAAGGCGTACACAACACATGAGTGTGAGTGTGGTCATTGGATCTGTATGTGTGGGTTTGTGTGGTAATGTTGTTCTCTTAGGGCCAATCTGACCTCTCTGTGCTCTTCTGGCCATGAAGGTCTTTGGTGATGACGCACACATGGCACGTAATGAGACACACACACACACACACTCACTCTCTCTCTCACACACACAGTACGCTGCCTGCATTGCTGATAAGGTGCACTACATTCGACACAGCACTACCTTGAACTCGAATTCACACTTGCTGAAACCACACAAAGAGCCAATAAATCCCCATAGCAAATAACAGAGGACACAGACAGAACCCCCCCCCCACCCACCCAACAAACACACACTCACGCACAGAGAGAGGTGAGTTGCTATGGTGTGCTTATTAAATCAGTCCTATATCAGCCAGTCTCCTTGGGACATCAGAAAAGATTTACTACTGCAATTACACCAGCTAATTACAAGGAGGAGAGATAGAGGGAGTGTAGGGGAGCTACAGAGTGTAAAGGGGAGAAGAAAATCAAATCAGAAAAGAGCGAGAGCAAATAAAGGTGTGAAAACTGAGACAATGAGAGAGCAAATGAAGGAGAGAGAGCGAGTAGGAGAGAAGTTTAAAAGACAAAGATGATGACGATGCGACCTTGAGCCACCCATCACACCTGAGCCTCAAAATTTGTACAAAGACGCAACTGGAACACATAAAACCTTCATTGTTTAAAGTCACAAACCACCTGTGTGTGTCTGACTAACTGAGTGACTCACTGGGTATGCAAGTAGTTTTTTGTGGTACTCTGGCAGCCTGTGTGGTGCTTTGGTGTTTGTTATTCACAGTGTGAATGTCCTTGATGCTACACTGGCCTTCACAGCACAGTGCTCCCTCTACGGAGAGCAAAGTGAATTACATCATTAAGCAGGCTCGCTTCTATGCTGGGTATCAATCAACTCTCAACCTTGTTCCTAGTGTTGTGCATGGCATGCAGTGACATTTGCAGTCACTGTTCATATCCATGTGTATAGGGCTGACAGGCAAGATTAGTGACTCTAGAGACAGCTATCTGTGGAGGTCGGACAGCCTCTCATTCTCAATAAAGTTGAGGAGTAGAAATTAAGAAGAGCTAATAATTTAATACTACATCATTTCTAGTACAGAAATCATTTACACCCAAATCTAAGTTGTTCTGAACAAGGTATTCAGGCTCTTGGTCGTGGATACTGAAGCTTAGACTCAGGTCTTGCAGCTTAATGTTACTCTGTACAGTGCCAGTGACCTTCCTAATGTACTGGCATTTCTGTCCATCTAAACCGCTTCTATCATATATGCACAGCCATGCAGTGCCAGTCTCATTTATATGAGCATAGTGGTAGAAATGGAAACTTAAAAATTGGGTTTCTATCTCAATTAAAAAGTTAGATGAACTCTAACACACATGCACCCCATGAGGCGAATTCTGCCCCAGGCAAAAAGGATTAGGTACTGCACTCCTGTCAGAACTCAAATATTCATTATTACCTTATGGAAAGATAGCAGACAGAGAGCGAGTGGGAGCAAGAAGGAGCAAGAAAAAGGAAGGGGGGGGAAAAAGGAGCATGAGTACGTGATAGAGAGGCACTTTATGAATACAAGCAATTCAGACTTATGCAAAGCAAAACAGATGAAAGGAGGAGAGAAAAAAATAGAGGTCTACACGGTGTCATGCCATGGAGGACAGTTAAAAGCGCATAACTGTGCTGGTGCACACTCATCCTGTTAATCCCTAAGTTTCTGTCCTCTCGTCTCCAACCATCCATCCCTTTACTCATCTTTATCTCTGCTTCAGTGATGAGGACAAAGGAAAGCACTCAATCACTGGCCCACCCTTCCTCCCTCATCGCCTTCTCTTGGTCTCTGCAGGCAAGGCCTAGAGGCCTGATTAGTAATTGTGACTAGACCACATGGTGGAAAGACTGGCATACACATGCACACGCACACAGGAGTATGTACACACAAATATGTATATAATGTGGCAAAGAGGAGGACATGGGCCAATTCTGCTAGATCTAATTATCCCTCGAGCAAGGCATGAGGAGGCTGAAAAAGAGTAAGGAATTTTGCTTTTTCTAATGTCAGCCACCGCTTGCAGGACATATGCACATATACACACACACACTTGAGTGTCTGTCTCGAGGCAAAAGAATTGGGCTGCTTTTTGGTGTCTGTCACAATTTTTATTTTATTTTTCAGCCAACATATTAACACGATCAAGCCGAGGAAACGATGAGAGAGGAGAAGCAAGGAGAGAAAAAGTAAAGAAAATGAAATGTGGAAAAGATGTGAAGAGCAGTACTTGAGAGATAAAGGAGATGAGTAACAAAGTCAAGCAATTGCGAAAGGAAACAGTACTGTGGGGGAAGAGAGTGGAGAAAAACATGCGATGGAAGAATGGGGCGAAAGAAAGCAATATTGTCAATGGAATAGGAATAAAGATCCCAGTTCGAGAAAGACTGTCACAATTCTCATGATTAACCCAGTGGAAAAATAGTCATCTCCATATGCATGATTGAGAAAATAATCAAATCCCTTTTTAGTGCATCAGTCTACATTCAATTAAAAAAAATCTTTTTTCTCTTATTTATTGTAAACTCAAAACTAAAATATCACATTCATATATAAAGCATTCAAACCTTCAGTATTTTAGCCTCAACAAAAACTTCTCAAAGATGCTTCCCATTAAATCTGCAAAAATAAGAAGCAACTGTGAAATAACATTTTCAGGTCACTCCATAAATATTTTGGACATAGGTCTAGGGTTTGGGGTTTGAATGGCAAACTGAAGTACAGTCAGAGACTTCTCAAGAAGCCACCTCCAGATTCATCTTGGATGTTTGCTCTGGGCCAGCATCACCGGTTATGGTGAAATGTCATTTCAATCTTAGCCGATTTATTTTTTAAATTAAAAGGCCTCTTTGTATTTGGCTGAATTCATCCTTCAGTTCTGATTATTTCTCTTGTCCATGCCACTAACAAGCAACCTCACAGTATTTAAATGTCACCACAGTTCTTCATTGCAGGAATAGCATAACCCAGATGATGAGCCCTGCCCGATTTCAGAGAGGTCTTTTCCTTGTTTTCTTCAAATAAGATAATCTTTTTCCTCAGCATATGGACTTGCTAACTTTAAGCCTTTTAGTAACAAGTGGTTGTCACCTAGCCACTTCAGGCCTGAATGATCCAGCACTGTAGATATGGAAGTCCTTTTAGCAGGTTCTCCACTCTAAGTAAGAGACTTCTTAAGCATAGAGGCGGTCATATTCTTGGTCAGCTCCTACTCACCTTGTCTGGAAGGAAAAGTCTGTGAAGACTCCTAGACATCCCAAACTGTTTATTTCACAGTTACTAGCACACTGTGATTTCTTTATTTATGGCTTGCCCCTCACCCAGACATGATTCCGATGTACACATTTAAACTCACATCTACAAGTTCATTTTGTCATACTATTCTAACTGCTACAGATGAGGGTCTAAATTATTTTCCTTCAGTTTTTGATTTTTAAATAATCTGCAACATGTTTTTGTTTTTCCATTAAGGATTATTGAGTGTAGAGTGATGTGCAATGAAGAAGCTGCATACAATCCAAAGCAAATTATTTGTAAAGAACAAAGTGTGCAAAAGGTGAAGGAGTTAGACTATTTTCTGAATATACAACTCAAACAGCAATGACCTGGAATTTAGTGGATTTTATTCAATCCTTTTAAATAACGGTAAATATATTGCAGTTCATACTGTGAAGAACGCAGTGAACACTTATTAGCATTTGTGTATGTGAACCTTTTTCTTTGTTGCGCACAATTTAGGAAAACTACTGCAGGTGTTTGAAATACATCAAAACACTGGATCAGAGTCAAACTAAGTAGCTGGAGGGGGATGACAACTATGATCTGGCAACCTCCACTTCTGCGTGGGAACCTGGGGAAAAGTCTATCTCACCAAAGATCCACTGGAGTGCTTCAGGGTTTTCAGTTTGTGAAATCCATTTTAACCCCTCCCCAAAACAGAGGAAAAAATCCCCAACCCCCCAAAATAAACAAAACAAGAGAAATAGATATTTAAACAGAGAGATAGACATGCAAATCCTCTCCTAGAACATCTGTCTGCTGCCCTCTCACAGGAATTGGCTGTAGCTGAGGCTGGTGAAATGCAAGACACACATGCATGCACACAACGACACAAACAAAAACAAATTTCACAGAAGTACACACCTAATCCCTCTATGTGCTTAGTGAGCCATCAGGGGACGTGTTGCCAATCAGACAGCTATGTGAGGCTGGGTGAATGAAAACAATCAAGAAATAACACACAATATGGCTCGGAGACTGTTTATGTGCATGAGTGTTTGCTGGACTGAATTCACAGATTCATACACATAACCAGAGTCCGGACTCTCTGCTTGGCCAACACATTCCTAGAGGGACTGAGTGTGGAGAAATTTTCTAGGTCTCCGGTAACTAAAAAATTACTGACGGCAAGGATGACATATTCAGGAAAAGAATCAGTCTTAACACTCGCCATACATTTTTTGAATCTGAATCAAAGCTTTTCTAAAGTGAATGCATGTAAAGATTATCTTCTGCACTGAGGGGCTTCAACCTGCAGGGTCACCTAGAGGTGATTTGTTTTGTTTTATTATTTAGAGCTCTAGAGTTCACAGTCTCTACAATGGCAGTAGTAAGAGCAATGGTGTGCTTTAAAAATAGTACCCAAGGAGAGGAAGTCAATAGACTCCTCTGCAGATTATTTAAAAAAAAAAAAAAGTAGTGCGTTTTCCTTCTACCTGTTGTTTATACAGTGGACTTGTGACCTAGCATGTGTGTTTATGTCTAGCAAGCTATCGCTCCTCTCTCATCTTGTCTCTTCTCACGGCTCAGTGAGTGTGTCAGTCTGCATTGGCCCTCTTTTAGAAGCTACTGAGAGATGGCAGCACCATTAAAATTTAACCCACTATCTCACCACACATTGACAACCGAGAGGAGAGAGAGAGGTGAGAGAATGGCAGATAGTCATGCAGGCATACAAGGATATACCGGTACAAGAATGTATGTAACCACAGATATGGGCACACACACATGTGCACATCAATGCACGCACACTCATTTCCAAGGAGTCAGTCAGATGTAATTGCAAAAGATAGGGAGCGATGGAGCGAAAGATCCTATACAGATGGAAAGTAAAGAATAAGATTGAACAGATTACCACTTGAAAACTGCACACATACACACATGATGCACAGACAGTTATGGAAATGATTGGCATCAGTTTAGTGAGGGAAATGGAGAATGTGTATAGGCCTAACGCCCTATCAGTCAACACTATTCCTTCTCACCAAATCCACATTTCTACACTTTCTATTACTTGCTCCCTCATCAGCTCTGGCTTTTCAATCCCTCACAAAAAATCTCTCTTTTGTTTCCTTCCCTCTCCTTTCTAAATGTATAACTCTCTTTCAGTTTAATATTTTTTGACACATAGCTTTTTCATTTTTCTGTCCTCTCTCTCCATCTAGCATTTCTACCGCTCTCCTTCTCTTGTGCCGTTCCTGTCCTTTTCTGCCCCAGCGGAGTGTGGGATAGCAGGCAGTGCTGGGAGGCCTACGGTCTCTTAATTAGGAGGCAAGGCGGAACGAGGACACGGTTAACAAGGGCACACACACAGACCTTTGCATTGCTTTGCTTGTAAGAACCCACATTGCCCACAGGCCTCAGTGAGAAAGTTAACCATTCTTGAACCTGTACCCTAACACTTATCTAGACCAGGTTCAGATATTAACAATAAATCCAAATCCTAACCCTTACTTTGCACTTTGAAAAAAGTGTCCAAAAATCAACTTGTGCCTCACAAAGACCGGCACAGCAATTCACATGTACATATAAACAAGTGAACTGAATAGGCTTACAAAACTCAAAGAAAAAGCAATAGACACTGTATAAGAGTGCTGTGCTAAAGTTTCTCTCTCTCTCACTCACACACGCACACACTTTCCTCACACATCACATCACCTAATCAGACGATGAGGACCTGGGTTGAAATCTGCAGGGCTAGGACTCAATCAGCTAGTGCAATCAGACACAGGGCACACCCACACATTCACCCACATACTTACGCACACACGCGCGCACGTGCACACGCACATACGCACACACCTACAATTACACACACAGATGACACACTCGTAATAAACCTTGTGCTGACGGATGAGAGGAAGGCCATGATATTATTCAGTCTACCTCATCACGACTGTAACAAACACACATACATACACATAGAGGAGGCGGGATGGAAGTAGCTATTTTGAGAGTGCGTGAGTCCGTTGTCTGCGAAGGTGACTTTGGGCTGGCTGGAGTGGTAATTGGGTACACATACCAATGGCTTTTTCTTCCTCTACCCTACGTTTGCCTCAAACTCTCTCTTTTGGCCCCCTCTTTTCCTCCCACCCAGCTCCCACTCCTTCCCTCAGTGCAGCCCCTGAACGTGATTACATTTCCGACATGAGTGAGGAGTGAAGATGGAGCGCTGGAATGAAGTAGAAGTGAGAGAGACAGATGATTGAGTTGAAAAACAAAAAGGGTAGAAAAGAGGTCTTGTGCTGGTTTGAAAAAGAAATGCATAACATGCATACATTAGCATTTGCCCCCTGCTCATAAACACAAACGAACACTTAGATACATACATATATATCCAAATATACATCTATATCATTTCCTCAGCAGGGAAGTGAAACAAAGCGGAGGAAAAATATACAAAATGTCACTCAGACTGTCAGCCTGATCTTTCCTGTTGAGACACGTGCCGACACATACACACATACAGAGTGCAATGGCCATCTCATTTCCTCAGACGAGTGACATTTTCTTTCTCTCTCTTTTTCTGTCTCTCTTTTGCACTCCGTCACTGTAGTGATAAAATTAGCATTCCTTTCCTTCCTCTGCTTCTCCCTCCCTTGACGCCTGGACAAGAGGTGAGGACCACAGGGACGGAAGAAAGGAGAGACAAAAAGAAACCAGAAGAAAGATGAGAACAAAAGACGTTAAGAAAACAAGGCGGAAAAGCCTGAGAGAACTGTGAAGACAACAAACAAATAGAGCAAAGTATGACAAGCAGGTAACGAAATTGTGTAGTTAGACAAAGATGGTAAGATTCAATGAAAAGGAACGATTGAAAGAGTAATATATAGCTAGTGGACAAGATGTAGACTTGTGGAGCGAGTAAATGAGGGGGGAAAATATACCCTCGAGGGATTCATATCACCATGACAACCCTTTCCTTTCTCCTTTGCTGTCCAGTTGTATGATGAACTCATGCTACTTTAGTGGACCTCAGCACAGACAAAATATCTGCTTACTTTTGCAACTGAATAATAAATCTCCTCTCTAATAACTAAGATTTTCTAACATACTTTCCATAACTAATATCAAATTAAAAGTATTTGAAAAATGGAGAATATAAAAGGTTCTTGATTTAAAACCAGGAAAAATTATAGTGAAGTTTTTTTTGTTTACTCTGCGTGAGTATGTTCTGCCTTTGTGCGTATCAGTGGGTGCACAAACTCGCTTGTGTGCAGGTTTCTACAGGGAGAGGGTAGAGGGCCCATAGAGTATAATTAAAAGCTAGAGACAGAGTCCTTGGGAGCAACTGCAGCAAGAACTTTATGGGGAGAAAGGAGAGAGATGGGGGGGGGGGAGACGACTGACCTTTAAAAACACAGAGTGAGACACAAGAGAAACGGTGAGAAATGAGAGGTGTAATGGAAGATGGGATGGTGGGAGATAGACTGAATTAGATTATGCTGAATTGAATGCGGCAAAAGAATGAAAAAAGTGAGAGAAAGAGGAGGAATGGAAACATTATTGGAGTGAGATGTTAGTGGGGGAGGGCCAGAGGGAGGGACAGAGGAGGACAGAGACAAAGACAGGGAGAGGGACCATGATGGAGAGAAAGAGAGAGAACGATAGAATTCTAATCAGAAATGTGAAGAACAAAATAATAAGGCTGCCTGACAGCAAATGTCAGCTCAGGGAGGGAAGCAGATGGCAGGAGCATAGGAGAATAAGAAAGAGGTAGAGAGAAAGATACAGGAGGAAGGGAAGAGGGAGTAGGAACACAACAAAAAAAAAAGGTAGGTAGGAAAGAAATATGCACAATAAGACAGGTGGGGTGTGAATGATGGAGACACTTCACCATCATTTCTCCTTTCCACAAGTACGGAACACAATCTTTTTGATGCTAAGAATTAACATCTCCAGGAAAGATATTCCCCTTCTCCCACTGGAGGGAAACAGATCTGCCAGGTCAGGCGGGTGAATCCTCATATGAGTGTGTATACATGTGTGCGTATATTTGTGTGCTTCAACACTAACACTTTCATTGCCTGGCTGTAAAAACGTCGCCCTTGAGCCAACCTTGACTGCAGTTTCATTGGATTTCAGTTAAGCTCTGCTTTAATTCAAATCAAAAGCAATTTCTTTCTCTCTTCAGTGTTACTTCATGACTTGATAAGAAGACAGCCTTTAAGAATGATCTTGTAGCTTTTCACTTAAGCTTTTCAGTACTTTT
>VUQR01006275.1:37427-49276 GCA_015108515.1 Hemichromis elongatus | reverse complement strand
TTGCCCAAAAAAAAAAAAAAAAAAAAAAAAAAAAAAAAAAAAAAAAAAAAAATATTTAAAAAAAAAAAAAAAAAAAAAAAAAAAAAAAAAAAAAAAAAAAAAAAAAAAAAAAAAAAAAAAAAAAAAAAAAAGAGGAAGGAAACCAACCAATCTCTCTATCAAAACAAATCATCCTAGATCATATAGGTAAAAGTTTGTCAATGTAATTTAAAAAGTACAGACAGCACAACCCATATCTTTCTGTGCACCTAGTTTCTGTATGGAAAAGGCTGCCACTTTAGAGAAATGGAGGCATAATATATTTAAAAGGTTCTAAATATACTGGACTTGACTAATGTTAAAAATAACCACAAGCTAATAAATGAAGTGTTTCAGTACAATAAAGATGGAAATACATACTTCAAAGTGGCACAACTTTTACTACGAACTTTAAATTTTAAAAACACTCAACAGTGCCAAGAAGCCAGGCCAAAGCCAATAGTGAATTAAGATAATATATGCATTCTGTCAGGGTGACTGAGTGATGTGAATCTTAAAAGGAAATCAAAATTTAATGAGTTAAACAGTTCTTTTCAGTTAACCTAAGGTCAATAGAGGAAAGCCAGGGTTATTGAAAAATAAAACCTCCAGATTTCATTGCAGTCAGATATTATACAAAAGTTAAATTCACCCCCGACAGTCTGACTGTTTAAAGATGTCTTGCATTTGTTGCTATAATCCTAATATTGCACAGCTAGCCACACCATACAGCAGGGCTATATCTGCTGAACCTATTTAAAAATGTTTTCTCACATATGTGCAGCATTTAACTGTGCAATATTTAGCTGTATGCACCTACATTGTTGTGTTTTGCTAGGTCAGGTTAAAAATGATCACAAATGACTAAAACATATTGAATATAAGTCAGTCAGTCTGGGAACCGCTAAGCTACTCTGCTGACTTTGCTTCTGTTGCCAGTCCAGCCAAGATATTTTGATAGTGAAAAACGGATATCCATTACCAGACTTAATTTTCAGAAAGAAAAATTAAAAACTAAATTGATGGCTGATGGTTTTGAGGTTACGTTAGTTCAGCACCTCTACTGCTCTCTGTGCAGCCTTGCATGCAGAGAAGGCTTACTCAAATATGACTGCTTAACAGAACTTTGTCTGCATGTGAACTACAACCAGAAAGCATAATTTTGAATATTTATATGCATACATTCATCTTCCACCTTATTGGGTAAAGCTGTTCAACTCCTTGTTAATGCAAATATCTAAGCAGCCAATTGCATGGAAGCAATTCAGTCCATTTAGCCATATAGATATGGTCAACACAACCTGCTTCAAGTTCAAATCAAGCATATGAAACTGGGAGAAAGGTGATGTGACTTGGGATGTGGCATTAAATTTTTGATGCCAGATGGACTGGTTTGAATATTTCCAAAAATCCTGATCTACTGGGAACATGTTTAAGATTTACAGAGAATTTCATAAAAAAGATAAAATATATGCAGTGAGGGGCAGTTCTCTGAGTGAAAATTAATTGTTGAAGCCAGAAGGCAGAGGAGAGTAACCATACTGTTTTACCTGGAGAAAGCAATAGTAAGAGAAATAACCATTCTTTACAACCGAGGTATGTAGAAAGGTTTCTCTGAATGCACAGCACATGAAACCTTGAAGCAGATGGGCTACAGCAGCTAAAAACAGAACAGACTACAATTTGCACAGGGTCACCAAAATAAAACATCATAAGACTGGAAAAAAAAATGCTTTGCCTGATGAGTCTTGGTTTCTGCTGAAACATTCAGATGAAAGGGAAAGAATATGGTGGTGGTGTAATGGTGTGGGGGACATGTTTTTGGAACACGTGTAGTGTTGTTGATGATCATTAGCATCCCTTTTGAATCATAGTGTACCCATTTCCTGATGGTGCATTATCCTGCTAGAAGCAGCCATGCCACAAAGCTCAAATCGCTTTACTACGATGACCTCCACAGCCTGCACCAATGTATGTCACAAGGGAGGACAGCTCTGAAGGCTAAAGTGGGTCCAACTCAGTACTAGCAAGGCATACCTAAAAAAGTGGCTGCTGAGTGTAGGCTCAAACTGCTACAGAATTAGTGGCTGTCATCGCTCAGTCAATCACTGTCAACTATTATAGTACACGTAATAAATTCAAATGACAGCTATTCATGCGGGGATTGCATGCCATTACATCACTATTACAAAATGAAATGTCTGAATAACCATAGCACTCATATTTCCCTTGTAACTGTGACAACATTTTACTAGATTTGAAGGAAAAGGCCGTGAATATGAAGCGAATGTAGATATCCTAATCAAAATGACAACCTAGTACATGTAGATATTTGGATTAAGGGACTGGTATTGTAAAATTCAACTAGGATTAGGTATGTTGACAATTATCTAAGCTTATCCTGGTGTAATAGAAAATATTTCTTCTCTAGGTTGCACTGTCTATAAGAAGGGCAAAACAGATCTTATCAATGAAAGGGAGGCTATCAACTATGTGAAAAGCTGTCCCTGCATTTCCCCATAAACCAAAATTTCACCATAACACCTCAACTGTCTTCTACAGTAAGGACATCTTCCCAATCACTTGTTCTCCCATTTTCTCCCTCTCCTCATTCTCTCTCGCTACACCCAGTGAGTAATGGCGGGAGCAAAGGATAGTGGCAGAGAGCTATAAAAGTGTAATTTGCTCCATTTTCCTCGGGAAACCAAATTCACTTTCTGTCCTGCGTTACAATCTGTTAACATTCAGATGGCCGGCATTACAGACAGCGTATTACCCGCCTACACTTGCTACTAATAACCCTCACATGGAGCGCACGCGCACACACACGCATGGGGAGCAAGGACACAAAAGCTATGAGTGTCTTAAAAAAAAGTGAAAAGTGTATGTGTGTCATGTACAAGCAAACACGTAAATGCTTAAATTCTGTCTGTAATGGACTGATAAAGGGCAAAGAGGGAAAGGTAGATGGGATGAATCTCTGCATAGCTGGGCAAAGTATGGTTCACTAAATAATTTCATTATTTAGTCCTGTTCCTGAAAAAAGCCAACTACAAGCCTTTCTACTCCTCTAATCTGTTTCCCCTCTAATTCTCTGAAAGTCTTTTTCACGTTTTTTCTAGCTTTTCTTTCCCTTCTTTCCTTGCCCATCTCTTTCCATCCCTTACTTGTTCAACAATTCTCTCCCACACTCTCATCATCCCACCCTTACAGCAATCCTTTCTGTTTTTCCTCTATCCCTATCCTCCATTTCCTCCACTCCTCTCTCAGGGAGCTAATAGCCTCCTCCTTTGTTCTTGGAGAACAGCAGGGAACAATGGCGGAGTGGGGCTTGTCGTTGTGGCAACAGGCATGAGACAAGAGAGAGAGGGAGGGAGACAAAGAAGAAAGGCAGAGAGAGAAAGAGCAAGCACAGAGGGGATGCTGGTTGTTAGCCGGGCGGCAGGGAAGCGAGCGCTGGCTAATTACACTCGTTTCTATGCACACCGCAATTAAACCCTGATGCACACACATACACCATCAATGCTCAGAATATCCACCACCAGACAAACACACACACTTGCTCTACAACATCAGAGAGAAAGTGCAAGCAAGAGAAGAGGTGGCAGAGAGGCAGAAATGGGGAGGCTGGGAAGGGTAAAAAAGAAATGACAAGAAAAGACTGAGGCTATTTTAAACCAATGTTACTGTTCTCTCAAGTAGCACAGTGAAAGTTCATTAAAGTTCTAGTTCAAATACAATCAGCCTTATCAAATCTATTTAAAAACTCAAAGATGACATTACGGCACGGGCTGGCTCAGTGACCTCATCACACCCGCACATTCACTAACTTAATCTAATAGTCAAACATTACATATCAACCCCTCTTTCGGTTGTATTCCTCCCACTCGGCACTGAACGTAAATTCATCTTTATCCATCTAATCAGCTCATCTGGTTTCATCTCTCCACTGGATGATCATTCTCTCTCCAGAGATGAGGTGGTTTAACTTCACACAAATTAACAAAGTGGGGAAATTGGAGGAAAGATCGAGATAAATGTGAGAAAGAGAGGAGATGGAAATGTGGAGACGTACATCCAGGTCATACCCCCCTCCCCCGTAGGGTAGAACTCATCCTCTGTCTCATGAACACGCCTTCCTAGCTTCCATCATCCTAACACGCTTTACCATTAACACACGCCTCAGAAAAACATGTGTTCCATGCCGTCTGCCTGTCTGTTTTATTATTCATGCAGTTTAATACTTGCCCAAAGAGTGTGCATGTATGCATTAGTGTTGGAAGTTCATGTTTAAGAGCATGAATGTGCCACTACATGATGCGTTGGTCACATTGAGTTTGCATGTTAAAAGCAAAAAAAAGCAAGCAAAGAATGTGCACGTGTGCTCGCACGCATACCAATATGCAGACAAAAAGCACAACTTCACATGGCAGTAAGAAGGCACACACACAAATGCATGCCGCCAATGAGGCAGATGAGGAGTGAAAGGAGTCACATTAAACAGCCAAACTTGTCCTGTTTCGCTTTCATAGCCCCAGTCCATTTTCATAATGCATTAAAACCACCGCTGAGAAGACAGGAAAGGAAAAAGATGAGGAGGGGGGGGTAGAGGGAGACAGAGAGAGAAATGGAAAAGAAGGGGGACAAGAAACATTCTCAAAGTAATCTAAAGCTGGTGGATGTATGGGTGTGTGAGGAAACAAGATACGCATGAAGGGAGTTGGGGGTGCAAGAAAAGAGTGCTCGTCTCAGAGGCAAGATATGGGAATAGAAAGTGTCTGATAGAGGCACAGACAGATTAGGGAGGTGGATAAAGGAAGATAGGATGCACTGATAAAACAAGTGAGGATGACAGAGAGAGATGGGGAGATGATTTAGGCACAAACTTTGATTGTGTGTGTTATGAATGCAAGTTTTTTTTTGTTTTTTTTATGTGCGCATATGTATTTGTAGTGCTCTTTGTGTGGCTATGTGCTCGTGCCTGTTTGTGTGTGTTTGTGGTTATATAGTGGCAAGGGGCAGAAGGTTCTCTGTTTCAGCACCAGCAGGCTGATGAGAGTTTGGGGCCAAACAGCCTGGAGGCAAAGCTGGCCTTGTTACTCTTCCCCCCCTTGCTCTCTCCCTCTCAGACACACACACACACACACACACACACAAAAAAAGACACAATCTTAAATTTTACTCAAACAGAGCTACAGCCACAGTAACAAGCTAAGCATCTGAAACACCAAATTTCAGATCATAATGCTATGAATAACACACGGAAACAGTTGAGTTAAAATATTAGTGCTTCATTATTTGTTCTGTTAAAAAAAAATTATTTTAAGAGAATATTTTATTAACCTTGCCAATAATTAATGCGGATTTGCATGTTTTATAGCGTAAATATCGACTGCTATTTTTTAATAAATAAAGAATGATGTGTTCAATGTATGAAAAATCTTACTAATAGTTAGCCAACAGATATTAAACAGTCATTCAACAGTTATGTACTGCTTTCAGTTCATTTTAGTACACTGCTTTGTCACTATATCCTTTCAGCTGTCTGCTTAAAAATGTGGGCAGCTCTGCTATCTAACAAACTCTGACAAGGACACTATGTTATCTCGTCAGCACAAAGTATCGGTGGAGACAAAGTAAACGAGTGGCTAAACATTATCAGTCAAACATCTGACAAGCTGAAATACTTTTTTCCTAAAATAAATGGTCTTATACTGTTTAAGGTTAGTACATGTTTAACATATGTGCATCAGGTGGTCCTGTCCAAGCCACTTTATATACTATATGTGCAAAGCCACTGTAGTCAAAGAGTTTGAAGTAGACAGTATAGCAAGGTTTGGTGTTCTGAGTTGGTTTTGAAACTTTTTGATACAGTACAGGATGAAAGGAAACTTGTTAAGACTGGAATCTTGCTTGAGATACATATTTCATCACAGCCATCATTATGGATGCTTTTCCCCTCTGAGGAAGTTACACTATGGCCGTCAGTGACACTGTCATGAAACTACAAGCGAAGGGTTTTTTTTTAACTGGAAATAAGCTTCTAACCCATTTCTTTACATTTTCTGTACATTACACTCATCCTATTGTTTGTCTTGAAAGTTTGCTGACAGCCTCTTATTTGCCATGGATAAATGGATGTGTAGTAGACACTATATCAATTTTTTTTTGTTTATTTTTTAAAAACAACTAAAATAGGAAAAAAACAAAAACATGAAAAACAGATGATGGTAACTGATGCTCACTGCCATAACATCAGTTACCACATATAATAGGAATGATCATCTCAGTGCCTTCACCTCCAATCAAATCAGCTTAAAAAGAACAATGACTATCTGCTCGTTGCTCAGAAAAGAAAGAGTTAAGGAACCAGTTGAATGGAAGCTGAGGCATCCAAAAGCTTATCTCCACCAAGTCAATGGCGTGAAGGCTATCTCACACACACCTGACAGAGACAGAGTGCTGCCAATAGTGCCAGAGGGAACAAGTGAGATGGAAGGTAGCAGGCAGTGAGAAAGAAAAGGGAATAGGGGGAATAGAAGACAGCTAGAGAAAGGAGACAAAGAGAGGTAGCATAAATCACCAGCATGAAAATATGGGTATAATGGATAATGGTGATCACACTGGTTACAGGATGACGAATACCATGTCTACTACTGCTTGAGTGATTCAAATGATTGTCTGTTATGGGACAAACAGAGGGGCGAATTGGAGAGGCTTTTTTTTTTTTGTATTTGTACACTGGGATGCCTAAAGACAGAGGCACAGCGTTATAAAACCACTAAAAGTTCCAGCAGTGACACACTAAAAATTTAATCAGTCATTAATAAAAACAATATCATTACCGTCTGCCTAAGGAAGCATCAACACACACCTCACCGATTTTAGCAGGCAGGCATACATCGAAAATTACAGTCACTAAAACACTAATGCAGACATAAACAGCCTTATCACTCATTGCAGTTTTTCCTGTTTTTAGTTTATATCCCTTTCCCTCCTTCTCATCCTCAGGCTTACTTTAGTTCCTTTAATCTACCAATCTCTCTGTAAAATCAGTGTTCAAGCTTAAGCACAAACAGAGGATAGGCATAGTAGTGCACATACATTCACAAATTGGTACCTAGATGGCAGGAGAAGGGAAAAAAATACAAAAACCCAGAGCGAGTGAAAGCATCGTCTCAAGGACAAAGGTAAGCCACAACTCTTCTCTGAAAACAGAGCTACTTCATACAGCAAAGAGGCTGAGACTTGAGTCAAGCAATTGTAAGTAGCGCGGTTCCCCAGTCGCACTCTTCACTACAGAAATAAAGAAAAACTATGAAAAATGGGAAGGCAGACACAAAATGGACATCCGGAGAGGCACACCTGAATGCTGTAGCCTTCTTGAAAGAGTAGCAGAGCAATAGAAATCTCTCTCATCTTTCTCTCTTTGACAAAGCTAGGCAGGAAGGATGAAAGCACTGAATGAAAGCCTACACATAATGGTGGCACAGAACGCAGAAAGGAGTAGCTGAAAACAAGGGCAGGAGGGGAAAAAAAGTTATTTTATGGATGTTCCTAGAACATATGAAATGAAGGAAGTTGAAGGCAAAAAGAGTGCAAGGATGGATGAAGAGCTAGAGAGGGTAATAAGTAACATGGAGGATAATAAGTAAGGCAGTCAGAGAAGGAGGGAGAGGGCAGAGAGAAAGTGAAAAGTGAAAAACCGAATGAGAAAGTAATAAAGTTAAAAAAAAAAACAAAAAAAAAAAACTTTACTTTTCTTTCTTAGTTCTGAATAATCTGTGCCCTACATATACACTCTCAAACAGAGTGAAATATGTGTATGTGCATGCATGTGAATGGATCACGCACTGATAACATTACACTCCTTAATTCCTAATTAATCCTTCTAAACTGGATTATGGCGGAGAGCATGACGAGGCCAGGATTCCACCCTTCACCCTGATGAGCAGACGTGTGTGTGTGTGTGTGTGTGTGTGTGTGTGTGTGTGTGTGTGTGTGTGTGTGCGCACGCGCCCTTTTCAGCGTTTTTCAGCTTGAGTTCTCATAAGGCTGGCCTGTCCTCGGTTACATGATGTTGGGAAATGAAGCTGACAGTGTCTGCGGTCCCCTATGACACAAAGGCACATACACATTCACTTACATCATCTCTCACACATGTACAATGCGTCTTGTAGATACACAAGCAAACACACATGCGCAAATGTGCAAGGAGTCCCTAGACCACAGGTCTTGAAATGCTTGAGTGGCAAGAACTCTTAGCATTACTTTACACATTTTAAGTGAGGACTCACAAGGGCCTTTGTGCTTACTACATAACAGAATCAGCTCCCCTGACACACACACTTGGTTTGAAAGCTGCCACACAAACTGTCCCCATGTGATGTGTTCTGCATTTCACTGCAGTCTGAAACAAAACCGGAGTGCTCTACAGACACTAATGCTAGAGAATTAATTTTATGTTCTATTTTGCTTTGTAGATGTACTGAAAAGTAAAATAGTACCACTGATTCCACTGATTCGGTTCAAGAAAGATGTATTATACGCCATCACAGTAGACTGCAGTTACTTTCAAGAGAAATTCCTAGAAAACAGTAACATTGCTTGCAGCATGATAAAATAAAGCAAAACTTTTGGCCACCCCCTCTTCTTCCAACAAATCCTAACACATATAATCTGTCCCTGAACCTTGTATGACTGGAAATACAGAAAATGCCCCCATATGCATATAAATTTAGCCATAAGTCACTGATACAGCTATGTTACTACTGTGCTTAGTTTATTATGTCATGAACATGAACTAACTTTAGTAAAAGTATCAACATTGTTTTTTTATAACACAATGATCCACTTTATAACCATTAGCCTGTTGTAGACAAGCTACTGTAGTGCTCTAACAATTTGTCGTTAATCTGTTATTCATATTTTAAGAGCCAGGTGTACAGTAAAGTAGTTATATAAGGTTTTCATAGTACCAGAGGTAATTATGATGAGAGTAGAATGGCAAATGTAAAGTGCACACCATACCAAATTGTTCAATAACATTTCCTTTTATCTTCGTGCACTTATGACATTAAGTATACTTACTGTACATAAATATATTAGTGTGATTTTAGCTACAAGTCTAAAGAAAAACTAGCTACATGTGGATCAGAGAATAAATTAATGCCGTGCAACTTACTGCATTGTGTGTCACTGTGTGCACACAGTGTTGAGTTCTCTGTGCTCATTAAACCGTGCGGCTACAGAGAAGATTTGGAGGGGCAGAAAGTAGAAGTAGTGTGATGGATGTGATGGGGGGGGGAGGGGGGTCACAGAGGGATAGATGGAGTGCGTTGCGGGGAATTAGCATGCTTTCATGCCTTCTACGCCTCAGTGGAGCACCACGGGGCTTGTTGATGCCTCTAAGTGCTATGCAGTATTAAGCAGACGATCTCTAAGGAGGCCCAGTGGCATAGTGTGCAAGTGTGTGTGCGTGTGTTTGTGTGCGGTGTGCTGACTGACCGCTAACTGTGTACAGTTAAGTACAGAGCCCCAAATAACCTATTTGGAGAACAGAAAGAGGAAAAGAAAGTGGAGAGATTCAGTGAAGAGCCAAACACTGTTAGAGGAAGTGGAGTGCAGCATTAAAATGCTTGCTATGATGTATTCCACCCCACAGAGACAAAGAGCACAGACAAAGAAAGACAGTATAAGATTAAAAGGCAGAGAAAGGTCTCTGCCCATCACATCTGTTTTCTCACATACTGTATGCTGACAGAAAAGAGCATTTAGGACACATACACACATTTAAGAAGTCACCTTTTGTTAGGAGAATTGGTGTCATCTTTCCAGCTGAAAAGTCAGAGCTACAATCAACTATTGCAGCAGCCAAAAAGCAATATGTCATTATGACCAACCTGAACACCTACACCCTCTGTCCAGCGCTCTTATTTCACCTTTTTTCACTCTCACGTTCTCCCAGCTAACTTGACTCAAGTTTCCTCATTTTACCTTACCCGAATACCCATCTCCTCAATCACTGTAGTCGCTTCATGTCTCTGCACCTTTTGATCATTTGTCATTCTTTCATTCCCTTCCTCAGTTCTCTCTTCAATCGTATACAGATCCCTCCTGCCTCCATTCATCCTTCTCTGAGCCTCATTCATTCTGCACCTCTCTCCTCTTGCCCCAAATACTGCCATCCATCTTCTCATCTACTGAACTAATAAGTCTCCATCCACCTATACCTTTGACAATAATCTCTGCTACCCCCCACCCAATTAGTACATGTAGGGTTCAAATATAAAACGAATACCATGTAGACTGTACACAATTTAACAAATACATAAGATCTTAACACTAAACTTTACAACAACAAATATTGATCTACTGAATAGTAGCAAATGTTCCGAATGCAGGTGTAAACCCTCCACCATCAACCTCAACTGAGTGGTGTTGTCTGTTTCTGAGAAAACAATGCAGTCATCTTCATGTTTGTTTTCTTCAGCTGGCTTCAATCAAGCATCATTGTTCCATTATTTCTGCTTCCAAAAATATGCATTTTTTCATACTGGCAATAAGCATTTATCTTTTGAGTGAAGCAACTACCTTATGAGCCAACAAACAGCTATGTTATTTTTAAAAAACTTTATATCTTTAAAGCCCTACTGTTATGTCAAGTGCTACCAATGGTTCTCAGAGTCTGGAAAAAAGGCAAAGCTGCATTTCTGAAGCTCTACACAGAATGTTGTGTAGCACAGAATATTTGTTTCTTTATTTATCAGTTAAAGGAAATGTAACTGCTAAATAAAATTCATATTTATGTGCTCCTTTGAAAATAATTTTCAAGGAAAAAAAATATTCCTTTATATTATTTGTAAGTCATTAGTTGTAGCAGTATAACTGATATTTGCTCTTATGGTCCATTGCTTTGGCAGCGCTAAACCGTCTTCTTTTTTTAGGCTAAAAACAAAGAAGAAAGTAAGATGGGGGGGAAAAAAATCAACATGAAAGTTGGAAAGCGCACACTTTGGGGGTTGTTCAAAAACTTTTTAAGACTAGGCTTTAAAACAAATGTAAAAAAAGAAATCTCCTTGGAGAGATCTTTAGAAGTCTCTCCCATACCACTCCATTCACCCAAACAGAAAGGAGTTGCTGCTCAAGCCATGTGAAAGCACAACAAGTTCTGAATGGTTCACTCTGCTCACTACTCATCTACAACATAGGTGCAGGCAGACGAAGCACTTCTGAGAACAATGCACACAAAATAAAAGACAAAGGCAGTACACATGCAAAAATATTTGACTTACTTTAGTTATAGAAGCTGTATGCACCACGTACTGCTAGCTTATTATGAAATCTAACAAAAAGAAATGTAAAATTTCATTAACCTCAACTGAAATGGGATGTTTTTGTTTTGTTTTTTTCCGTATTACTAGAGCACTTTTTGACTGCTTTTTAAGGCAGTACTGTGTCCACACTGACTTTTTCATGTTCTAAAGGAATGGGAACAGACAGATTCGGGGTTAGTCAGGGATGGATTTGTCTATCAAAATGAAAACAAGCTGAAAAATGATTAGAGAATTCAATCGTGTTTTAGACACTCCACAAGCTTTGTTCAAGCAAAAAGGGAATTTTGGGGGGTTTCAGTTGGAGCCTGACTTCAATTTTGAGGCGCAGTCAAGCTCTACAGTCTTTCTGAAAAACTACAACTTCAAAGCCCACTCGCTCAGATCAATACTTTAACTAGTAACTCTATTCACAAAATGACAAATGACTCATCTGCTCTCCTTCTCTCTCCCTCTTTTTTTTTTTTTTTTTTTTTTTTTTTTTCTCCCCCCCTCCTC
>VUQR01006273.1:0-16453 GCA_015108515.1 Hemichromis elongatus | reverse complement strand
GAGAGCTTGGCTGACCAGGTTACCGAAGAGAACACAGATGACGGCTCCAGCGTCGGAGACATTGTTGAAAGGAAGGGCCAGAGACGTAGTGTGGACGTATTTCGGCTATTTGATAAAAAACAGAGCAGCGCGCACTGTAAATTGTGCCGAAAGCATGTTCCCACAAAGTCTGCAAATACAACAAACCTTTTTGGTCAGCTGACGCAGTGCCACCCACTGGAGCAAGCTCGATCTCTGACTGAAAGCGCTAATTCGTCATCGAAAACAACCCTGCGAAGCAGCAACAGCCAGCTGTGATTGGTTCAGCTCTCTTACCTTATGACAAAAAAGCTAAGAGACATAGCGACATGCCGTAGCCTACAGTCTTGTTAAACACATGCTACCAATAAACACGGTCGAAAATAAAGCATTGAGAAAATAAAGGCCGCTTTAAAGCCTGAAGCAGAGGGTAGACTCGTCTTCCTGTCCCGCAACCTGCAAGTTGTATATATATGATTGCACCTAGGATTTAAACAATGTTCTGTTAGCGTCTTTATTTTAAAACTGTTTGAAAAGCTAAGCTGTACAACAAGGAGAGACTGAGAATTTCATTTTAGTTCTCAGTTTATTTGATATTGACAAAAGTTTTGTCTGTTCTTCTGTAAAACAAACTAAGATTTATTTTTTAGAATTAATATTTTGTTTCTAAGTGGAATTGACGATTTAGCGGTCTGTTTTGTTTGTTCTGTTTTGAAATTCGAAGGCTTTAGCGGCTACCTTTTGTGTAGTTGTCAATATTTGCCTTTATCTGAAGCTGAAGTGTCATGTTCCTTAAGTACATCTGCCCTGTTGAACTTAGTATGGGAAATAAATATTTAAATCAAAACAAGCTGCTGATTATGTCACATTTTACTTGTGAGCAACGGCACATTTAAATCTTACAAATATAGTGATTTGGCTTATATCGTGATATATATCGTTATCGCCTGAAATTACAAAAACATTGTGATATGAAAAAAATCTTATATCGCCCAGCTCTAGGAGAGAATCACCTGACTATTGTACTGCACTAGTCTTTTTTAAGATTTCTTTAAAATTTTATTTAAAATATTAATTTTCAGTAATTGTGATCTGTAGTTTAGACATGCAGCCATTTTGAGCGCATCATATGCAAGGCTAAGAGCTGCATGTAAACGCATGTTTAGTTTACTTTGATTTCTCTTGTTTGGAACGTGTTTATGGTAAAAAGTTTAATCTGACCATTAAAACTGAATTTTGCTCTCCTTTTATTAAATTAACTCAGTTTTATTAAAAGTGTGTGTATATACACTACTTAACTAGAATTCATCTGTACCTGCAGGCATCCTACCTCCACACAGTGACTCTCATGCTCTGGTTTGGGGCTACAGAAAAGAGCAGTATCAAGATATCCTGGAAGCTCTGGAAGTGATGAGGTACATCAGTTCCTCTACCCCTTCCACCCACGTTCACTTACGCATGTTCCAGTTGGAGAGCCAGACCCTCCCGCGATGCTCTGAGACTTCTTCCCCGGTAAGATAAAGCACATCACTTGATAATAATATTAGCACAAAAAGTAAGGAATTTTGTTTTTTGTCAATTATTTCTTTCTTGTAACAGTGCTTCTTAAGAAGAAATAAATCTCACACTGTTCGAAAGCTTTTTTGTTTCCCCTTAAATGGTTTCACATTTGTAAAGAAAACGCATTTGTGGATTGAGCTGTTCTTTGAAAAGATCATAGCAACAAAAAAGTGCATCAAACAAAAATTCATGAGACCAAATAAACAACTGAGATTATAGTTTATAAGATATAAAAATGGTAAAATAAAATAATGTGATGACCTCAAACTACAGAAACAAAAGGCTGGATAGAGACTAAAATGACTGGAACAGTCACAGATGGTTTATTTAACATTTTTTTGGTGTGTGGGGAGATGTTGACATGCTGAGTTTAAAACTGTCTTAGTTTTGCAGTGAACAGGGCGGATCTACAGGGGTGATATGTGCCATCCTAAAATAATCTTTTGCCACCCCTAGTGCCACCCTAGTTTTGATCATGACAATGTTATTTATTAAAATAAGCTAGCATTAACACTTTTGGATGGATGTTCTGTGACACCTGGGGACTCAGACGCGGGACTAGCAGAAGAGCTGAACAGCTTTTGCCACACCATTCCAACGACCACCACAACCCACACCAGCTTCTAGCAACCCCCCACTCACTCTTGAGGCACAGGATGTGATGCGTGAACTCTGTGCAGTGAACCCCAGGAAGGCAGTACCTAGGAGTACCTGGGAAGGTTCTCAAGGTATGTGCCAAGCAGCTAGCACAGGTCTTCACTGACATCCTCAACCTGTCTCTGGAACAAGCCGTCATTCCACCCGGCCTGAAATCTACCATAATCACCCCCCCCTTCCCCTCACACTCTCAGCATCAGCTCTCCCCAGGGCTGTGTACCTGTAGATCCGCCCTGTTCACTGCAAAACTAAGACAGTTTTAAACTCAGCATGTCAACATCTCCCCACACACCAAAAAAAAGTTAAATAAACCATCTGTGATACCTACTCTACTCCCTCTACACATCTGACTGCAGTCCCTCCCACCCAGAGAATATCATTGTCAAATTTGCTAATGACACAACAGCGGTGGGGCTAATCACAGTGGGAAATGAGGCATCTTACAGAGATGAAGTCCTGAAACTGGGAGAATGGTGTGCATCAAACAACCTGGCACTTAACATCACCAAGACCAAGGAACTCATTCTGGACTTCAGGCGGACCAGAACTGCCCCTGCCCCCCCCTGCACATCAACAGAGAATGTGTAGAGCGAGTGGAGTCCTTCAAATTCCTTGGCGTTTACATCTCTGCAGATCTAATAAGTGTAAAGACTAGTATACAGGATTAACCATAGCAGCGGTGAAGTGATAGGTACCTTGAGTTTCCAGTGGTGGTAGTTGTAGGAATTTAACTCTGCAGAAAAGTGGTTTGCCCACAGTGTAACATTTTCTCTAGGTTGTCCTTGGGTCTCCATTATCTCAACTGAAAAAAAGTTCTTCAGAAGAAATGAAAAGTGGTCTTTAGTCGTAACATTATACTTACCATGGCGTATTTGTTGTATCCAGGGTAAAGCATTATTTTCTCCATTGATTAATTGATTGTCATAAGCCAAAGGGGCCTTCAAGTTCCATAGTGTGTATAGCTGTTTGATCACTAAGAAACAATGACCACATAAAAAGTACAGATTTTATTTTAAGTGTTTTTCTCTGGGTCTGTGTTGTTGATGCGTTTTCTTTTTTCTCCTTCACCAGGATGAAGAGAATGAAGACTTCCTCTCCATCAGCCGAGCCATGGAAGAGATTGTAGATGATCCTTTTGACTGCTACTGGCTCGTCAAGTGCTTTGTCAATCAGTACCATACAAAGTTTGGAGACTCGGTACCTCACCTTGTAAGTGTTATGTTTAGTTTTCATCATTTTTCATGCTGTACACCGTGCCGAGGTATGCCAAATTTCCAGCTACTAGCTCTTTGCAAAAAGACTATAAGCCTGTAAAACGGTTTGACATTGTTAATAGCTCAACTAAAGGAACGACAATAAATTGGCATTAGTGCGGCTTTGCACCCTCATTACATTTTGTGACAAAGACACATGAAGACACTGCATCTCTCTCACTCACACACACACACACACACACACACACACACACACACCACAAGAAGACTTGAAAAAATAAAAAATAAAACTATAGCATCATCAGTCCCATTGAATAGGTACATGAAGGTGTTCAGTAGTTAAATAAATTAACCCAGACTTTAGCGATCTAAGTGAGCACATTCAAAGTAAAGGGACAGTCTTGGCAGCAAATGACCTGTCATAAACATAGACAGGTGTGTTGTCAGCAGAGCAGCATATTTAACAAAACTAAGTTTAAATTAGAAAAATGGGAAGAGCTTTAATGCACAATGCAGGTTATACAATGAATTATATCCCAAATCCTGCTTTATAGTACAGGTGTTAGATGTTGACCAAAAAAAAAAAAGAAGACAAAATTTCAAGAGATTCTTCAGTTAAACCAATGAATTTTCTGGATCGTTCTGGTCACAGAAAGGATAAATGGAGGACAAATGATGAGAACCAGGTGATGAAAATGTGCTTTTGTAATTTTCTTTTCTTTTTCCTGTATGAGCAGTGTGAATAAAAGACTGCTCATCTTTGTGAAGTTTAATAAGGTTGGAGATTATGCTGCACTGATAATGTTGTTATAAATAACCCTAGCAGCTGTGTGCATACAGACAGCTGTTCTGCTGAGTCTAATGAGTTTTTGAAAGCTGTTTAATTTCCATTAAAGGTGAACTGTCAAAGTAGAGCTGAGGGCCATGTACGTGTGCTCAATTTCACATCAGTTGAGGATTATAAAACAGTGACAGCCATACTTATGTCTTTTAAATTTGTGAAACTACTTATTTTGATGTAGTTTTGACAGAACGCTGAGGCACTGTGTGAGAGTGCATAATCGTAATGTTCTCATGATCTATCAATCTGGATCACACAGATCTTAGAATAAAGCCTTGGTTGTTTTCCTCCTGGTGTAGCCAAAGAGCCTGGAGCATTATCTGAGTCAGGAGGAACCTCGACTGCTAAACCATCTGAAGAACAGCGGAGCCCTGCCTCAGCTGCCGTACAACCTCTGGTTTAGACGCTGCTTTGCTGGCTGCTTGCCTGAATCCAGCCTGCAAAGGTTAGTTTACTGTTCACTCCAGAAGCTGCTCATTTCACCATCTTTGGACAGAGCATTCAAAAGAAGGATAGCATGAAGTCATTCATTTAGATGCATTGCAGAAGATATTTACATAAGCTTTTCCACATTTTGTCTGAGAAGGCCGTCAGCCATCTTTTCTTCATTAACCAAAGCCACAGTTTACAAGGAATGGCATGGCTCAACAAGCAGTGTAGCAGCAGTTGACTCTACCTAAATATCCATCTACAGGAACTGTTTAGTCTTTTGACTCCAGTGTTAATAAGTAAGCAAATGTCATCAGCATAAAGGTGCATAAAAGCTGCAATCCGTTCAGTATGTCTTAACCTTTTTATCAAAGCTCGCAGGTACTGCTCATAGAGTTCACCTGAACGCCAGTTCATGGTTTCCATATTCTCAAGGGTTTGTGGAGTGTATCAAGCTTCTATTTTTATGGAACTTTAACTTTATTTAACAGTGCTCTAGGGCGTGCTGGGTAGTATGTTGTTAGATGGTTGGGAGGAAAAAACAATGTTCCAGGATCTTTTACTCGTCTGATTGTGGTCTTTGCTTGTCTTTAGGGTGTGGGACAAGGTGATCAGCGGCTCGTGTAAGATCCTGGTATTTGTGGCCCTGGAGATCCTGCTCAGCTACAAAATTATGTTGATGGGCATGAATCGGCCAGAGGGCGTGATCAAATTCTTGTGCAATGTGAGTATATGAGACACCTGTGTTTCATAGTATAAGTCCAACAATACCTGGATTCTAATAAACAATAAATGCTCCACCTTTGTGTTTCGAGTTATTACAGTACATCAGATCCAGATACAGTAGAGAGATCTTGGGTAAAAATGCACCTCTAGATTAAATGGATCGCTAAAGCTTCAAGTAAATGCTTATTAACAAAAAGAACCCATCTTATACAACGCTACATACGGTCATTCCCTAGGTGCTTAAAGCTCTGAGTGTTAAATTGCATTCTCTGATTCCCCAAAAAATCATGTCTCATCCAGAGGTAAATTTGCAGGGATACTTTTGCGAGGACTATTATAACGAATTGAGAATAAGGTTAAATTATAAGGGTTTAGGTTTAGATTCACATTGGTTCTTTAATCACTACTGAGGACACGCATCTTGTTTGAATCGCTTTATTTAACAGTCACTCACCACGAAACACTAGTGGTACCACCACTAGTGTTACCCCTTAGTGGTAGTATTTTTTCTTTAGGCAACTAGTAATCAGTAAATAATTTTTTTTATACCACAGTGAAATGTATGTAGTTACAACTTTATCTATTGCCGTTAATGTTAATCCTTAAATATTTTACCTATAAAATATCCATGATTAGTATCATCAGCAAATAGTAACATTCTTTTCTGGATTCTTGACATCTTTTTAGCTTGTAGCCATAGCCTGCATGCTGCTGCTGTTTATTTATTTTTAACATTGTATGCTGATCAGGTACAGGATTTGTGGGCTTTTTTCTGATTTTATAATTTTGGATGAAATAACCTCTTCATTATTTTTATCTTAATGTTATTAATTAGTCCTAGTTAATATTGTGCTAGCCTAATTTGGCCTCGGTTAACATGCCCAAAATCTACGAATTCCTTTTTGGATAATGCACCAAAGTGTTTTCATACACAAGTGAATTTGATTCATCTATCTAATGGTGTAGTTCAGATAGGCGAGAGACATCAATTGGTGCTGTACCAAAACCCTTGCTGCAGTGTCAGAATGTCGATATAAAACTAGTCTGATAACACTTGTTTGGGTCACGGGGTGTATTCAACAGGACAGATGTACAGTTGGACCCCTACATTGTAGCTTTTCAGCCCAGACGCACAATTTCTCTGATAGCATGTCCTCCGTATGACCTTTGCCTTCAATCTCTCTTCCAGATACCGCAGGAAAACACAGATGCCATTGTCACTAAAGCCATTGATTTGTGGCACAAGTACTCCGGCACCCTGATCCATGCTATATAGCAACACGGAGCCAGACCAGGAAAATATCTGGAGCAAGAAGTCATCATCTTTCCCGGAATCCACCTGGACTCTCAATGCTTCACTAAGGGACCGCGGCACTCACCGTCCATGGGGCTTTGTCTCTAACTGAACTGAAAACCCATCATGGCTGCTTTTGATAAGCCAGGGGACCCCTTTCATACCAGCCAGCTATTTTCCAGTTTTCCCCCTGCGACTCTAGCAAACCATTCTGGTAAAAGAGACTTGAGTTGGTTGTAAAAACAGACGAGGCAGTAACTTATTATTTCTTTAATAAGTTTCTTTCTTTAAGAAACTGCATACATCATAGAAGACTCACAATAAATTAATACCCACATGCAGGTCTTTCTGCTTTACAAAAAACAATTTGAAAAGCCTTTTAATTTATGTACATCCTCTTAGAGTTCTGAGAAGTTTTCTCAAGACATTTTTTTAAACATGTACAAGCGACAGTAATATTACTGACTCTTGCATACGCACACACTCAGACACACAATCATAACCCACGCAGCTTGTTCTCACCAGTAACATGGTAAAAACCTCCAATTCATGGATCCAATCTTAAGTGTAAACCATTTAAAAAAAAAAATTAAAAAAAATCGTAAGGTGGCAGGATTGATGCGTTTTGTACCGAAAAGGCTCATGTCAGACAATAAAAGGTGGAATGCAAACAGTCGTCCTTGTAATTCAGCAGAGAGCTCAGTAACATTTTACTGTGTCTACAGATAATATTCTGTATCAAATAAACAAGGTTATTTGGCAACTTTGAAATCCCTGTAAACACGACTGTAGGCACAGCGACACAGTGCGTTACTGAACTCTCGACACTAGTCAGCCCAGACTTCTGCATTCAAGGTCACGGCTTCCACAACAGGTCAAGTTGCTTTGGTTTAAAATGGGAATCTGAAGTTTGAAAAGTGTTTGAACACTCGAATGCAGCCCTCGACTAGATGGATGTAAAAGAGAAAATAATGACATTATTGCTCAGTGGATTGATGTGATTGGAGACAGGAATTTCCTTTTCTTGTAGAGAGAGAACTCTTGGACTTTGATTAGGAGTTTAGGGCAATTTGGCTTGAGCTTCAGCTGCCTGCAGTAGTACACACTTGTGGAATGTTTTCCTCTGGCAAAGAGAAATGATTACTGAGATGTCATACGTGGAGTAAAATCAAGCTAACCCAAGGAAAAATTCTGGGTGAGAATATGGTGCAGGCATGAAAACAATGAGAGTGAAATTAAAACCCTGGGTATTTTCTTTTACCGTTGCCATCCTGTAAAATTGGCACAGATTCTGTGTTGGACCTCCTGTAGCCTTGTTAAAAAAACAAACAGAAGTGCTGCAAAGTAAAGATATCGCCACCTGTTCATCATAAAAAAATGACAATTAAAAGCTTTTGAATATCAAGAAGTCACCAAACTCTCCACAGAGGGGAGACAGTCATAGATCTGTCCATCTCAGTGTTTTTCCTCCCGTTTCCTGTAATGGCTCAAACTCATGTGATGAAGCCAACCTATCAGTTCGAAGTTGATGTTGGAAAGCTGTAGCAGTCTGAACACTTGAGACTTCCAAGGGATTTTAAAAACATGGCTGAGGTCTCTGAGCCGACTTACGGCCTGTGAAACCTGTAGGAAGAAACCAGGAGGAGAAAATGAGCATGTTTGAAGAAATTTTCTTTATTCTGACACAAATTATCTAAAAGGAGACAAAGCAGTCAAGGCACCCTCCTCTGACCTCCAGCATCAACAAGGCTAGGAAGAACCAGAGCATTGCTTCTCACTGGATACCTTCTCTTCTCAGACCATTCTGTGTAAACTAGAGATGATTGTGCAGGAAAATCTGAACTACTCAGAGCAGTCTAACGTATCCACTATCCGCTCCTATGAAGATGTCAAAACCACCTCGGCTGCAGAGTCATTTTTTCATATCCTGCTTGGTAGTACAGAAGAGCATCTAGCATCTAACCTAGCGTTTCTGCAGTGCCCCGTGTTCTAGGAGTTATTCTTCAAATTTGAAAAAAAGCTAGCATCTTGGCAAGACTCCAGGCCAAACCAGCAACAAAAAAGGCCAAAGTCTTACAGAAAGAGCCTCTCATGGCAAAGTTGGCAGCTTACGCTCAGTACCAAGCAAGTCAACAGAACCAGGCCAAACTGAAAGCAGTCGTCGCTGGAGAGAGATTTTACAGAGATTTTCCGAAGAAGCCAACAAACCCAAAAGATGAATTAGATTTTTCACTGAGCAAATTTTCAACAGCATACCCTAAAAGGTAAAACTTCCAGTCAGTATATATTTTTAATGGTAACACCAGATATTAGCATCTGTGACTTCAGCATGATCCTACCGGTATGTTAACACCTCTGCTGGCTTCCTTGCAAAGCGGGAGAGATTGCAGTTGCCTCAAAACAACAACTAGGAGAGTAATTTGAAGGTTTCACACTTGGCTGCTCATAATTATGGGCTTAACAATCTGGCAGCAGCGCTGCACAGTACAGCTTAGGCTGATAATGTGAGGCTCCAGCTGATAAAGGCTGAGGCAGCTATAACAGTGTAATCAGACTTCTTAAAACTACTGCTGTCCATAGCAGAATTCCACCGTGACCTTTACTCTGGCATGTTCCCCAAAACAAACGTCATTTAACAAAAAGAAAAACCAAAACCAAAGAGTGCTTTGCAGTCTCGTAATCCGGCTCATTAGCTGTTCTGTGCAACTTTTCCATACCTGGTCAAATGGCGGCTCGACTCATGCACCTCCATCTCTGTGCTTTTAAACTCATTCAGCTCCTTTCTAATGGCAGCCTGAACAAAGAAACACACACTTAGATAAAGCACACTTGCACAGATTACTTGAATCCAGTCTTTGTTAGAAATAAACCTTATCTGCAGCTGTTAGCCGAGTCCACGGCTTGTCTGCTCTCCTGTCATAGTCCTGAGCCTCGGCGACCTCCACGTAGTCACTGAAGCGGATGAGGATCTTTGCCTCTCTTAGCTCCTCGACTGTAGGTCTCTGGCTGAGCTAAAAAGTGGATGAACAGATGGGCGCTCCTTAGTACAGTTTACTTTGTCTTTGTACATTTATTTTTTAAATCCCAGACAATATATCACTTCACATACAGTACATCCTTACGAACCAAGAGGGTAAGTAACAGCCAGGCGTTACTAATCAGATGCATCTGATTAATTGATTGTCAATAAGTGTAAGGATGTCTATAAAGCACAAGTTTTGGTAGTTTGCTGGTCTGGACTTTCAGGTGTTTACAGACAAGGACAAAATGATTATCCCCAAATGATCGATATAAAGTTTTCATACAGCACAAACCTCTGTTGTGCAATGATGTGCTTTAACTTTATAATTCTTGAAGCACCTAAAACCATTAAAACTGCAGGTTGCTGTCCAATTTACATACAGTATAAAAAAAACCTCAGCCAGAGTTTGAGCTGTAACTTGGGAAAGCATCATGAATCAAAAGAAATCAGTTTAGACATGAGAATAAAATGTTGATGCTCACTAAGGAGCAGATAGACTTACAATTTATCACAGTGTCAAGAACTGGAGTGAGAAATGTACTTAAATTCAAAGATAGCCACACAGCAAGGAACAAGCCTGGCAGTGGTAGGAAGACTCTGGAAAGAAAACTAGTAAGAGATATGTCTGAAGACCTCAGAACAACTGCCAACGAGTGACTGACTTAGCCAAGTGAGGAAATGTTGATGCTTCAGTGCGTCTGGAACTGGGAGTCTAGTCAAGGAATCATTAGGAAAGAAGGATATATGAAGATTTCTAAAGAAAACCTCAAACAGCGGCAGTGGATCTGGATCGTTGCTTCATTTTCCAACACAACAACGACCCAAAACACACGTCACTCCTGTGATGATCTACCTCCAGAAGACTAAAGTGAATGTCACTGACTGGCCTGCACAAAGCCCTGACTTGAATCTCATTGAAAATCTGTTGGTGAACAGAAGATGAACAAGAAGCTTGAGAGATTCACCAAAGAAGAATGAGCTGGGATTGCTCAGCACATGTGGGAGACTTGTTGATAACTACAATTCCATTCACTTTTATTTATATGTGCCAAATCACAACAACAGTCACCTGAAGGGACTTTATATTGTAAAGGAAAGACCCAACAACAATACAAACAAAACAGAAAAGAAAACGTGCTTGGGCTACAGTGGGAAGGAAAAACTCCCTTTTAACAGGACGAAACCTCCAGCAGAACCAGGCTGAAGGAGGGGCGGCCACCTGCCACGACAGGTTGGGGTTAGGAGGGGAAGACAGGACAAAGACGCGCTCGCTATGTAAGAGAGCCAGAGATTAATTATAACTAATGATTAAACACAGAGTGGTGTATTAACGCATAGTGAGTGAATGACTGTAGGCTGTTTTTAAAAGGATACACAGCTTACTGTTAGCATCAGAGGGGTTAATAACTTTGACTGTGATAGGTTTTGTTATTGTTTCTGTGTATAAAGTAAATTTGTAGAAGCATTCAAAACCGTGATGTTTGGAAAAGCTGTGTTAAAAATTCCTAACAGCCCTTGGCTGTAAATGTAACACAGATTTATATGCTCGATAATCAAAATGACTGTTGCTGTTCAGTGGATCATCAGATTTCATTAGACATACTCTAATTTGACAATTACTGTGTTAGGTGTTCTTTAATATTCAGTAACAGAGTCGTGTGACTGCGATGGAGATGATCTTAGACACACACAATAATACTATCATCTTTTCAAAGGGTTGCAGTCTGAAGAGCAGCAGTTTAGTCTCCAAGGCAACCATGTTCATACTTCCAGTTGAGATTATGAACCATCTCAGCACCAATTGATCAAAGACACTCTGTCCACATCTTCTTTGCCTTTACCTTTCTCGACAGATGCCTCTTGATCTCCCTCTTCTCCTCCTGCTCCTCCAGATCATTTCGAGCTACAGGAAACAGCACAGAAAGCACACACACACACACACAAATCATTTTAGCTGTAATTTTTTTCGTTTTCTTTCATGTTATGCAAAGTGACTTACGTTTCAGAATGTTCCTCTGTTCTAGCTCCTCTGCTGTCGGCCTTTGACTCAACCGTCTGAGTAAAGAGAAGGAAAGCATCTATTTTAGGAAAGCTATTTTTATATGATTTTAATTTATTTTAGTTTATTCATGCAAGCTTTCAGATCATGCTTATTGCTCTCGACATATGTAAAAAGAGATTTTACTCTTGTGGGCAGAAGAGCTGGCTGTGCATGGGTCTTTTTCTTATGAAGCAGTATTTTGTGAATTTACTGAGTAGGAACTGACTCAGAGGCATTGGAACAGCAGGATGACGGTGACTGAGAACGAGGATAAGAAGCAGAAAAGTTGCCAAAAACCCTGCTGCCTAAGCGAAAACCTGTAGTGATCCCGTGTGTGTCAGGAGTATTGGAACAGTTGAGATGCATTTTTTCTAAACACAGAGTCTCTGTGGCTTCGTCAAAAATTGGTCCACCCCAAGGATCGGGTCCTTACTAATTGTATATTCAGTACCAGTGCACGTGTTGGGCTACAAGGTAAAGCGTTATAAAAAAAATTATAGGGCTCCTCTTGCCAAACCAAAGTGTTTGGCACAACCTGATTTTGCTTCCTAAAGCTGCTGAACAGGACAGGGTAAAAAACACGAAAAACTACAGGCAACCAGACATTTCCTAGCAACCAAAGTACGGTAATCACTCTGTTTTCTCAAAGGTTTTTGCAACTGGAAGGAACAGGAAGCACTGCTAACTAGTCCGCGAATACACGCGTTTCCCCAAAATCGGTGGTTGTGTCGCGTGTGATGTGATATGATGGACAACTCTTAAGCAGTGGGCACTTTTATTAAGAAACCTCATTTAAAGTTTGCCATTTTAAAATAGGACTGTATGTGACCTCAAGTGGACATTCACAGAACTGCAGCTTTTAGCATTTCTGGATGGGCCTAAGTTGCCACTTGGCACAGTAAGAATGATTTAAATGTTATGTGATTATTTTGACAAGATTTTGTGTCTGTACATGTCTACTATAGCCTGCACTCACCTTTACAGTCATCACACTATTCTCTTCACTCTTCTTTCCGTTTTATTTCATTCTACATCCCCTTTTCTTCACCTTCAATCTTTCCCTCTCTGCTTTGCGTCATCCCTTCGTTATGTCTCATCTTCCATCATCTGCTCCGTGCAGCAGCCAGGTCGCCTCTATCACAGCTCGCATGGGTTGAAACACTTTGCAGGTGACTCGATCTGCATGTGATGAGCCACGTGGGCGTGTGTACCGCTCCTCTAAGTGGCTCAGTGCCAAATCAGCATGTGTGCTCTTAAGTCGTAAGCTCACCTCGTCAGTTTGGTGGCCGTCTGTTGCCGGGATTCGAGCCGCTCCTGGTCCGACTGCAGTGGCAGGATGTTCTTCTCCTCCAGCTCTCTTTTGGATGGACGGTTGCTCAGCTTGATGGCCAGAGAGTCTTTTCGTAAGACCTTCATGGCCAGTGTGCCTTTATCAAACATATTGGCAGAGGAAATCGTATCAAAGTTAAGCAGATCGAGGCTGTTGCAGCCTCCCAGTAAGAGGCATATAGTATAGATCTAAATATTTTAGTAATTCTCATTAATGTACCCCTCTCTGTCCTCTTTATTGTTTTTCAGGGTTTCAACATGACCTTAAAGACTAAGGTGGGTTTAAGCCAAATTTTAATAAAGACATAAAGGTGCTTACTTGTAAACAGTGTATCATCCTCATCTTCTTCATCTTCGTCTTCCTCCTCCTCCTCATCTTCCTCCTCGTCTTCCTCGTCCTCATCTTCTTCATCCTTGTACATGCCCGGCAGGTCCTCGTAGTCCGCCTCGTTAGGGAGGTTCTCTTTGTCGTCGTCACACTCGATCATCACCGTGGGAACGGTGTGCATCATGGAGCTGCAGTTTTAGAATGAAATGGCAAAAGTGAGTTTAAGATGCAGATAAACACATCAGATTTTCTGTTTTCTGAATTTACCGCCACATAGCCACACAAGAAGTGCAATCCAATCAGTGGCGAGACAGATGCCTCCAAAACAAAAGAGTGTTTATACAAATAAACGAGCACCTTTAAACTAAAACTCACAAAACACACCAGCTGACTAAAGGAAAAGCCTGCTTGCTAAAAGAGGAGACAGGCCACCACTCACAGTGATGGATGTGCAGTTGTGAAGTAGTGAAGGACAAAGGTTGCATTTGCTTCCATGAGTTAGATGCCAGGGGTAATGAAAGAACACAGCTTTCCATGTGTGACATTTTGCCAATCAGCTTTCGTCACGAGGGAGCAGAAACCAGAGAGGTTTCTACATAGAGGCAGGTGGACAGTCAGAATAAGTACAAAGAAACAGGGCAAGAGTTTAGAACTCAAATGAAATGAATACATGGCATGGTGAGTTAGGGTAAGATAGGAAACCCTACACTTTAATCACACACCACACCTTTCAGACAGATTTCTGCTCCTTTTTGGTAAAACACATGATTTTTAATCATCATTTACACCTCAGCTGTTGTACTGAAGCTAATGTTGCCTTAAGTTCTGTTAGAAAACCAACAACCCCTATAAACTGGAACAAATACACTTAGAGGTTTTCTTGGGTTTGGAACTCTTTGGTATAAGACCTGCTCCAGTTCCCTTCCTCCATGGTTATCAACCTGTATCTCTACAGGTAATCTCTGTCTCTCTTCCACAGCATGTCTTTATCCTGTTCTTTTCTTCTTCACCCCAACCGGTCGCAGCAGATGGCCGCCCCTCCCTGAGCCTGGTTCTGCCGGAGGTTTCTTCTTGTTAAAAGGGAGTTTTTCCTTCCCATCGTCGCCAAAGTGCTTGCTCATAGGGGGTCATATGATTGTTGGGTTTTCTCTGTATGTACTAAGCGCCTTGAGGCGACTGTTGTTGTGATCTGGCGCTATATAAATAAAATTGAATTGAATTGAATTGAACTGTATTGCTGACTTTTGAATTAAGTTCAATTGCCTTTTTATAGGGTTAGGGTTATGTCTGAAGGCCTCCACTATCATGGCATAGACAGCCTCAATGATTACAGACCTATAGCCCTCACCTCTGTAGTCATGAAGTGCTTCGAGCAGATAGTGTCTCAGCACATCAGAGACTGCTACCCCCCTCCCTCAACCCCCACCAGTTTGCTTACAGAGCAAATCGGTCCACAGAGGATGCCATCACCATCACCATCACCCTTCACAGAGCGCCGAGCTCTTTGGAGAACAGGAAGAGCTACATAAGGATGCACTACAACTCAGCATTCAACGCCATAATGACAGAAGTCCTCACCATCAAACTGGACCACCTTGAGATCCCCTCCTGGCACGTGCCCGATAGTTGGACTCATCTCTGATGGAGATGAAACAGCGTACAGGGGTACAGGGTAGAGAACCTGTCCCAGTGGGGCTCAGAAAATAACCTGAAGCTCAACATCCTTAAAACAAAGGAATTTCTGAGGAGGGGGATCAGGTGATGGTCTCAGGGGAAGGGATCACCAGGGCCATCACAGGTGACCCCTTGCACTCCGCTCACTACCTGTCTGACTCGTTACCCTCTGGTCGGTGCCTCAGGTCAATCAGGTCCCACACCTCCAGACTCACAAACGGCTTCTTCCCCCTTGACAATCTGACTGTTAAAAATTCTACCCCCCACACCCCACCACTGCCCACCCACCTCACCACTCAGTCCACTTACAAAGACTGAATAGACAGACTAAATGATGATATTTAAATAGACAGTGCAAAATATAGTGGCAAATAACAACAACTGTCATTTAAAGGTGCTTAACATTGTATATTGAAAGGTGAAGACCCGATAATAATACAGAGAAAAACCAGACAATCATACGACCCACAGCAAATGGCAACAGTAGGAAGAAAAAACTCCCTTTTAACAGGAAGTAACATCTGGCAGAAGCAGGCTCAGTGAAGGGCAGACATCTTCAGGAAGGAAGAAGAGACAAAAGACTTACAAGTCTGAGGCTTCAATGACAGGAGGAAATGCTGTGCCGCTGAAGAATCAAGGGGGTGTAGTATGCATTCATATTCAGGTGATAAAAAAACAAAAAAAACAACACAAAAACAAAACAACCCTATTCTGGGGTCATACACTGCATCCAAACCCAGAAAGAGCTTTGAAAGCAAAACAGATGATTAACACAAGCATTGGATTTGGTTTTGTAAACTGGATAGCTCTGCCTTACTAATAAAAAAATATATACGGTTCCTATGGTTGTGTATGTGCTGTGCAGCCATATTCTTCCTAGACAGTTGTTAAAAAATAGGAATATTTCCCTCTTAATTATACATTTTTGAATTTTAAAATGACGTTGTGCTGTCTATAGATTAACTTTGTGAGTTGGTGTCAAGGATTCCGGCACATTGTGGTTCTATGCGAAAGATCATCATAGTCACCGTATGAGCTCTTAAAACATTCGCCTTACATGTCTCAGAGTATGACAACCTTATATACTCCTAGGCAAGGCAAGGCAAGGCAAGTTTATTTATATAGCACATTTCAACAGCAAGGTGATTCAAAGTGCTTTACAGAGACATTTAAAAAAAATTAAAAATTAAAAATTAAAAAAATAAAAAAATCATGAATTTCAATGGGAAGAAAGAAGCAGTAGTTAAAGAGGAACAGTAGATAAAATCAATTGTTAAAATGTAATTTTTGCATTTTAAGCTTAAAAGTGAAACGGTGCGG
>VUQR01006272.1:9496-24669 GCA_015108515.1 Hemichromis elongatus | reverse complement strand
ATTATGTCTGTAACCCCTATAGATATGGTTACTAGTATTTGTTTTTGCGCCTTATACTATTATTGAACACACTGTGATTTTCCGTAGTCCAGTGAATGCAACATAAGCAAGCTGCTGCATTAAGATAGACAAAACGGAGCAAGACACGGAGAGCAAATTAAGAAGCTACACAGTGAGTCTTCCGATATAAAGTAAGCAGTCCCTAACGTAAAGTTATGCACTTTTCAGAGCCTTTTATGTGTTTCGCTCTTGACCAAACCAGGTGGAGTGTGTGTTGTTCTTGGAAACTCCGGTGAGTTACAAAAAATGATAAGTTCATACGCAGTAACTACTGTGACAGTCTGAACTCTGTGTTGTCTAAAAGAAAGCTAAAACCAGTTGGAGTACTTGAACTGGGTGTGAAGTGAAGTATTTTATTTTATTTTATTGTCTATTTGATTAAGCACTCTCAAAGATTTACCAAATTAATGCAAAATGCACTTTTCTTTTGGTTATACATGTTATTCAGTGCATTTTCTGCACTTTGTCATTTCAGTTATGGGTTATTTTGTATAAATAAGTTGCTTAAAACGAATTAAGTGCAAACATTTCATAGTTGATTACTTATGCCTTAAAACTGGGTAGACAAATACATCTGATTGTACTGCTGTAAAGCAATACAAGTTGAATTCATAAAGAAACAGTGTTAGAACAACAGTGTAATTGATTTGAACATTTTATGAGATCTCATTTTGTTTAGAAAAACTGTTAAGAGCTATTTTGTTTATTGCTCTGTACTGTATGTGCAGACTGGTTTTTTTGTGATCCTGTATCTGATCCTGAAGTGGTTCTGGATACGGATGGCGAGCCAGACCCAGTGAAACTCTTGGCGATCCAGGAGCAGTGTGGCCAGCTGTTCTGGATGCAGAAGTAGATCTACAGACTGAATTGCTGCAAATTGCAGGATTCCAGATAAGCAAGTGCAAAACCACTTACTCAATACGGACAGTTCTTTTACAAACACATTGAACTCATATCCTGTTTATCAGGCGTCAAGTCTAAAGAGACTACTCATTTTATTTTATTTTGTTATTTTTAGAGGAGCGCTCTTCTCTGTTGCTCTTCTCTGTTAATTTTCTGTGTTACTTACACTGGTTTCTCGCACCATTGTACTATTGTAATAAACCTGCCGGCTGTTCAACATTCAAACCACTCAAATTTATTTGACTCCTCTCGAACCTAGTCTATAAGCCTAACTATACTAAGCAGGTGTTACATGTCCATAAGTGCACTTATTTAATAATTTTCTACCCTTTTACCATCACACAGATTCACTGCATATGTTTAACTGTGCTTTCAGTTCCATCGCCTACATACACGTAAATATGTACATACACTCAGGAGTTCATGTGCATAGAAACAATGTTTCTACCTTGTGTTTACTGAGCAGTCATTAATGTTATTATCTTGTCAGAACCCAATTAAGCAGAGAAGGCAATGAATGAATTGTTGGTATATAATTGTATATAACCGAGGAGCACCGATACAGCCTCGCTTCAATCTAAATGGCTATAGACATTTTCAGTGTTGTGTTCACTACAAAAAGAAAACATCAGTGATGTGACACTTGGGCTCCCTGCCCCCTCAAGTCAAAGCCACAGATGGGGTTTTGTTTACAGCTTGTTCCTTTCTTCATTCTGTTACAAAATCATTATATCGGAAATCTAGAATTGCGCTGAAGGCGCAATTAGGCCCTGTCTCATCTTAATTAGTTATGGTCATATAAATGAAACTATTATTGAGTAAATGATCCAGCGTCCAGTGCTAAATGGATCTAGGTTATAGAATAGTATAACCCATATCCATTTACCACACTGCAGGATGTCATACCTATTGCCAAGATCATCTCCATAATTTGTATTCACTGACGAAAATAGTGTGTCTTTAAAATGCCTTTAAAAATAATAGAATTATTAAATGATTTGTAAATCTGACAAAATTTGGCAAAAAGACTAAAACCAGGAATGTGTTGATTAAAAAGAAAAACTGTCCACCCACCTCGGCTTTTCTATGGTTACAGATGAGGATGTAAGTCTTTGAAAACTGATTAGAAAAAGTTCATCTTTTTAGGGCGAGGACGGCCGTGCACTGTAGCTTTTGGCAAACCTTTTGTTTGTTGGTGAAAGTTTTGATGGAGTATGCGGTATTTATGATTTTCACAAATAACATTACCATCTGGTGCAATGATGTGGCTCACTGATGCATTTTTTTGGAAAGCAACGTCAATTAGTCAAGTCACTTCAAGTTGGATCTGCCTGAAATGTTGTAACAATGTGTTCGATTGCAGTTAATCTCACTGACTTTGGAGATGCTGTGACCCTTTCATTTAGCTTCGTTATTAGGCCTCGGTTTGTTTTATAAACCTGCAAAGTGTCAAAGTGCTGCCTCACACAAGCAAAACCATAACTGTGCACTTTTGCTGTTTGGTAATGGGAAAAGCAGATGCTATTAACCCAAACGTTATCAGCTCAAAATCCAGCGCAGAGAATCCCTTCACAATAACACGTCCAGCATCACAAGGATTACTGACTACCCGACAAACAGACTGCATTGGTGACACCGGGCAGTGCTCAGTTTGGTTTCCTGTGCTCTCTTCATTTCTGTTCACCTTCTACACCTCAAACTTTCTGCACAGCTTCGGGTCATACCATCGACAGAAACACTGGTTGGATTTCTTAGTGACAGGTAGGAACTAGTGGATGATTTTTTTTTTTTATTTGCCCCTGCATCTGAATAAGACCAGAGCGATAGTGATCATCTTCAGAAAGGAAAGGATGCCTACTGATGTTGATGTGGTGAAGGAGTTCAAGTAACCTGGGTGGCCACATCAAAGTTGTGGTACAAAAAGGGGATGAGCAGACTCTACTTTCTGGTTAAGTTGAGTTCCCTGAGTTTGGCTGCAAAATAATGCAGATTTCCATTTGTAGCAAGTATGGTGTATTTTACTGTGGTCTGGTTGGGGAACAGAATCTGAGCTTGTGCCACCAATTGACTGGAAAAACTGGGAGGCATTAGGAAGGCTGGCTCTGTCAATGGCTGCAAACAGGACACTTTTGAAGCTGTGGTGGAGAGAAGGTCACTGAACAAACTACTATCCATCATGAATAGTCCTGACCATCCTCTCCACCACTCACTTACAAGCAGTGGAGCAGCTTCTCCATCAAACCGATTCTGCCCTGTTGACACAAGGAGAGAAACATTCATATCACAGCTATAAGCCTCTATAATAGAATATGTCAGTCTGGCAGAGACATGTTATATTCTTATTCTTATAATAACCCTAACTGATGTAACAAATTAAGATCCCAGATACAGGCTATCATATCACTATTTGAAGTTGGTTTGTCTCATTCACTGTTTGGGTATTACTGCTTAAAATTTTCTCACATATTTCAAGGATTCAAAACTTCTCAGACTTCACCTGTGATCTTTACATTTTACTACAGTTAATGATCACTTGATATGTATGGATGCTTCTTATCAACCAGCATCAGTACTGCAGATCGAAGACCGTCAAAGTTGTTCGTCCCACAGAGAGTGTCCAACGCCCGAGGACAATATTTCCTGTGTTCTCTGTCAAGTCGGTCCACCTCCTCATGTCCTCCACCCCCATGGTTCCACAATCACTCCATTACTCCTTTAGCTGCTACCCACACAGACAGTCGCTGAATGACGATGAGGCAGGCAGACAGAATGTTTTACCCTACTACACACATGTGGGCCACTGTGATCTCCACCCACCACATGCTGAGAAAAATATGCCTTTGAATCTTCCAGACTGTTTAAAGATAACGTGCAAGAAAAACATCTTATTTCTCTGTATGGATGGTGAGTTCAACCAAAGCTGTCTGGTTCACTGTATGGAAAAGGAAGATGGATGCCGATAATTCTGAAATGTTAAATATTTAAGAGCTGCAGGCCTCTGAGCAATAGAGGTGAGGGAAGAGAGGAAATGGGGGTGGAGAAGTGAGAAAGATGAAGAAGGAGTGGGTATTAAATGCCATCCGTCTAATTTCAGTGTGAAACTCATAACATATTCATGTGATGGTGTGGTCATTATATATTTTGTGCACGCGTTCGTGCACATGCAGTCCAGCCAGTGATCTTACATATCACCTTCATATTAATAATTCTAATGCGACATAAAAGCAAATATTTTCACTTTTTAAATTATTTGCTTGAACGCTCTCTCTGGAGTGTTGGATGAATATATTTGCATATGTATGTCTGGTATATGTTATGAGGGAATGAGTGATTCTTTCATTAGCAAAGCCTTCACACATACACTGACTTGTTTGCACGTGTGTTAATGTGGTTGAGTGCCTGGGTGTGTGTGTGTGTGTGCATTTTCCAGCACATCTGTTTCTGTTCATATACATTTTCATTGCAAATTCTATCAACATCCAATTTATTAGATAGCATGTTGCTGCTGTGTATGTGTATGTGAGGGACACTGAACAAATTATTTATAATACTGTAATAGCATAACAAAGCAATAATGATTAAGTAAAAAAAAAAACCCAAAAAACCAGGCTGGCTTGTTAGGAAGTGAGTTGCCTGCCTGTTGCCGTCATGCATATAATGCTTAAGAAAGAATGAAAAAATACGGTAAACCTGCTCTTTGCTAACTGGTGGAATATTTTACACGTTTCTGAGACAATTTTATTCTTCTTTTGGTTGCGCTCTTCGAGCCAGCTGTCCCCTGTTTGTATTCCACATGGTTGTATACTTAAAATGCCCTGAGCATTTTTAATGAAAATTGATTGTATGTAAATACAAAAATTTGCAGAAACAATAGCCGGCGGGATATTTTCTTGACACACTTTGATTCCATTAGTATTTGGTACTGAGCATTGCTGTGAGCATGTCCATCACCTTTATAATCCAAGCGCACCCATCTTCTGATGTCTCAAAGCTCAAACAATCTAGAAACTGGTTTCTTAAACATGACAGTGAGTTCACTGTACTCAAATGGCCTCCACGGTCACCAGATCTGAATCCAACTGAGTGCCTCTCGGATGTGGTATAATGGGAGATTCCCATCTTGGATGTGCAACTGACAAGTCTGGAATGCTCAGACAAGCTCTTCCAAAAACAATGCCACTTTTAAAGTGACTTAAATCTCAATTTTTCCTCATTCGGATTCTTATTTTGAACTTCAGCAGGATGTCTTGACCAAGTGAATCTAAATGATACCTGTGACTGGCTGATTAGATATTTGTATTGAGAAGCACTTTAACAGGTGTAGCTACTAAAGTGGTTAGTGAGTGTAGATACAAATGCACATACACAATCCATTAAATTATACAACCAACTTTAGCAGCAATAACTTGGGCTATTTGCTTCCTGTATGACTTTATAAGTCTTTCATATGCTTATGGAGGAATTCTGCTGACTCTTCTTCACAATGTTGCTTCTGTTCCTTGAGGTTTGCAGGCACTGATTCGCATTCAGCTCTCTAAAGGTCCCACCCTAACCCATTTCGATTAGGTTTAGCAACCCAACAGCAACATCCTGCTGAAGTTCAAAACAAGAATCAGAATGACATTGATTAGGCCATTACAATATTCTTGAGTCTTTTCTTTTTCATCCTTTCTGTTGCAGATTTGCTGCTGTGCTTGGGATCATTGTCCTGTTGCAGGACCCAGTTTAGGCCAAGCTTTAGCTTTTGGACAGATTGCCTTAAATATGACTCTAGAATACTTTGGCATGCAGAGGAATTCATGGTCGACTCAAAGACTGCGAGGTGCCCAGATCCTGTGGCAGCAAAGCAAGCTGAAATCATCAAGCCTCCATCCTGGATCTTGACAGCTGGTGTGAGATGTTTGTGCTGATACGATGTGTTTGGTTGTGCAAAGTGTGGCACTGTGCATTATGACTTTCATCTTGTCTGTCCATTGGACATTGCTCCAGATTTCTTGTGCTTTGTTTAGATGTAACTTTTCCAACCTAATTCCTGCCAGCAAGACTTTTTCTGTCAACCTTTCCAAACAAACAATAATAATAAACAAGCCATTCAGTATTTTTCTAATTATACTGTCATGAACTTTAACATTAAACATGCTAACTGAGGCCTAAAGCATTTGACACTATAGTTCTTGTAGTTGTTGTAATTTCTCTGATCATTGCACATTGTAAATTTTCTAGGATATCATGACACTGTTAAAAGACACCTGAATGCTTCAGACCAGCCAAAACGTCTGTTTTTATAGAGGTGGCCACGCTTCCTAGTGATCACTTAATCTATTGCATATGATTAGCAGTAATTAGCTGCTTCTTACCCTGTTAATACCCATGTAAACTGTGAGGGTAGATAAGTCAATTTACCTAAACCTACTGCAGAGTTAAAGATGACCAATCCTCTGTCAAAGGCTTACTGCGAGATCAGAAATGAAGGATGAACTGTAAAATTAAATCACTTGCCTTTAGGAAATAGGTTGCACTGATGAATTGGCTGTGCTCAAATCAGACTGTAAGTTTGAACAGTTAATTCAAGCGAAAGCATTTTTACCCCTTTCACAGGACTTCAGATCGTGTGTTTCAGAAGCAGTTTATCCTGGGGCAGTTTAGCAGACAGCTTCCTAAATGCGGGGCAGGCATTAAATGGCAATTTAACAAATTGATTCACTGCGACATTTGCATGCAAACAAATATATTCTGGTTCATGTGATGCTTTTAATGTGGAAATGGGAATGCCCAATGGGTTTTTATTTTTATTTTCTTTTTTTGCTTTTGCTTTTGCTTTTTTTTTGTTTTTGTTTTTTTTTAGAGTGAAGTCAAATTAATTCAAACATAATGGCAATGTCGGTGAGCAAGTTTACAATTGCTGAATGTGATGAGAAAGTAATTAAAGCAATATATCAGACAAGCTAATAACCTTCTAATGACATCATTAAAAAAAAAAAAAACAAGGGCTAATTTAAGACAAAAGCATTAACAACCATAGTGTACTTCTAGATTACCACTTTTTGTTAGTGGGATGGAAAACACATGCACGAGGCAGATGTAACTGTAGCTTGCCAGCATGATTTTCTTTACATTGGGGAAAGCCCTCTCTGTCTGAAGACTGTTGTGTTCTCATTTGTGACAAAGAGCCATCAACATCTAATTTAAACACTTGATTGGCTAATTACACTACATGCATAATTTAACTTTATGGCCTGTCTCTCTCTTTTCTTTCTTCATTAAAACTAGGTCCACATATGCATATGCAGGGGTTTAGTGGATTGTAACACCATCACTGCACGTAGCAATGCATTATTTTAATTATCATGCACATGTACACATGTGCACATTATGTATGACTTATTGGCAGCCAATTTCCATATCTTTTTGCCATGAGCTACATCTTTTTAATCTGGTAGCAGTAAGTGAAGGTGACAGAAAAAGTTGGTGAGTGACTGCCAGTGAATGTGCACATTTATGAAAAACATTTCAAAAGTGGCAAATGTGGGAACTCAACAGCCTTACACCCCTTGTAGCTTTGAAAAACTCAACACCAAAACTGGGTCTTTTAGCCCATTATGTTCACTAGGAGGCCTGAGGGAATTCGTCCTTTTTGTTCTAATTAGCAAATAAACAACAAACTTATATATAATGACGTTGGTCCCAAAAATCCCGACAGCTGTTGTGACCAGTTAATTAAAGTAACAGAGTTACAGGCTTGTCACAAAGAGCATCCTTATTGCATATGCTGACTCCTTAAGCCTTCAATTATACATCTGAAGCATCTGGTACCGAGGTGGTAAACCTTGACCTTTAACATCATGAGAGCCCAGCGGCTGAGATCATCCTTAACTAGTGCTAACCATCGTAGCCAACGTGTCTTTTTCAAGCAAACGGCTTGGTTTTACAAGCCTTAGACTCTGTACTTAACTCGTGGCTGACAAGCAAACAAAAAAAGCTATAATCCACATGCAACACTGTAATAACCCTGTTATGTTCCACATTTTATTATGTTTTTGTGTTTGTCTGTGTCTACAAGGTTTATGGTAACTGGGCTAAAATCATAACAGAAAGACAATAAAATATACCTTTAAAGTGCTCATTTCCATAGAATCACAGTTTCTGCTTTGAACCCTTAAGGCACAGGTGTCGAACTCCAGCCTCGAGGGCCGGTGTCCGGCAGGTTTTAGATGTGTCCTTGATCCAACACAGCTTATTCAAATGGCTGAATTACCTCCTCAACATGTCCTGAAGTTCTCCAGAGGCCTGGTAATGAACTAATCATTTGATTCAGGTGTGTTGACCCAGGGTAAGATCTAAAACCTGCAGGACACCGACCCTCGAGGCCTGGAGTTTGACACCCCTGCCTTATGGCCTTGTCCTCCATACTTGTGTACATAGTCATTTTTTACATAGCAGCATAAAATGAGTTAAACCTCACATCTACAACTGGAATGCTTGTTAAAGGTGTCTCACCAGATCATCAGTAATTGATTGCATCAGTGAGAAATGGGACTTTCCCTTCTAAAGATAAGCAAAAAACATTTGCTCAGATCCATTTATCTCAGCAGGAGGCGTGTCAGGATATAAGCGGGGGTGTAGGTTTCGTGTGGACACAGTTGGGTCTGGAGGTCCTGCATGTTTTCTAAATACTGAGGGGGTTGTGTGGTTATGGGATGCAGGTTAAAGCATGCTTAAGCACTCATTACAGTTGACTGAGTTGCGTTTGATTGCTGGGGATTCAGCTGCTTTCATCCTTCGTCAGTAGCTTACTGATAGCGACAGATTTAAAGAGTGCAAACACAAACTAACAGAGCAGGGGGCTGATATATGCAATTGCATTATAGCATTCCTTCAGTAAAAATAAGACAGAAAAACAGGATCAAAGCGTTTAGTTCCACAGTCACTACCTGCCTGTGTTTTTCCATGGCTGGAAAGCTGAGGTATGCAATGACCTGCTACAAACAATCAACCTGAGTATTTTTCCACTGCACCTCACAGCAAAGGTAGCAGTGTTTACTCTGATGACACGTTGGGGGTGTACTAGTGACAAGCCGCAGTAAAAGCTCGTCACCTCTGCAGCCCCTTCACCTTTATTTGGAATGCTGTAAGGCAAAGAAAGCAGGACACTCTTGATGCTATCACAGTATTTAAGTCTTCACCTGTAATGATAATAGCACTGATTGATCAGTGTTAAACACATCTGTGGTGAACATATCAATAATAAAGCCATTGTATTTCATGTGTGATGTATCCTGAGCAGCATGCATTTTGCAATCAAATGGGAAAGTTGTCAAAATTGTGAAGCAGCAACAGCAGGGACGGTTTCATATCAGAAGTAACTTCACACGGCTTGGAAGTACAAACAGGAACACAAACTCCTAACCACGGGGACTGATGCAGGAAATATAAAAGCAGTGAGAGCTGGACACAGGATTTTTATAAACAGACCTGTCTCTCCAGCCTCCTCTCTAGGCACACAAGCGTAGCTGCCGAGGACACGGCTAAAGGGGTAATCATGGGTTTGTCGTAATCTGCTCCTGCTGCCAAGCAGGACCACGGGAGAGCGGCTCAACTTTCCCCCGCTGTGAGGCTGTTGTGTAAATGCTTGTTATTATGGTTTGGCTTAGCACACTGCAGCTAAAACGGATTGACCCAGACCTGCAGAACTCTGACTCAACTTTGATGTCAAAGATCAAAGTTTGAACGTCATCCACTTCCCTGAAATGTCAGTGATTTTGAAAAGTCATTGTTTTTACATGGTGTCACGTGGAAAGCAAATATATGTCTATGACAGAGAAAAAAATGTTTCTTTGTACAAAGTATTCAGAATTAAACCTTCTAGGACAGATTAATAAGTAACGGGATACGTAAAAGTAGCCCAGGGACATGACCTTTAAGGGAGCAAATTTACATAAGTTCACAGAATTTAGTCACAGAAAGTTTAGAAAACTTTTTTTTATGCATTCAAAAGAATGAGTCTTTCAGTGAACCAATTTGCATGCGCAAGTCATTCATTGCGACAGGTACAGTCACGCGGAGGCCACAATGCAGCTTGGCGCTGGGAATAAACAGTCACCTTAACAATAAATTCTTCACATAGTTTCTTTACAAAGTTACATCAACAGAAAGGCTCATCTTTAACTTCCTGGTTGTTTTAACAACCAATTTAACATCAACTGGAAATGCTTAGCTGGTCCAGTGAAAGGAGAGTGCTGAGACTCATCAGCGCAGTGATTTACTGCTACAGGAGAAGTACATGCTCAGTAATTCCTTCAGTGAAAATGGCACACCGTGAATATGAGAAGTGAGTGAGAGTGATTGAAGCTGAATCGGATCCAGCAAGATTAAAAGCCACAGCAAACTGTCAGTCAAAAAGCCTCAAAGCTATTCACCTCCAGGGTTCATCAACAATACTGAGAAAGGGAAAGTTTAAAACACTGTATTACATTATAAAAGTGTCAGCCTTTCCTTGTCTGAAGTCCGGTTCATATACCCACTGGAGTCATGCTTCAGGGAAATGCTGGGAACACCCTTAAACATGTAATACTAACTGGATTCATATCTGTGCATGAAACTTGAAACTAAGTATCAGTGGGATTTGCAATGTTAAATAAAGGTTACATTCCAATGGTCTTGTTTTACCGATACAACAACGTATGCTGGTTATTGTTGGCATTTCTTAGCTAAGATATAATAATAATAATAATAAATAATGGATTGCATTTATATAGCGCTTTTCAAGCACCCAAAGTGCTTTACAATTCCACTATTTATTCACTCTCACATTCACACACTGGTGGAGGAAAGCTACAGTTGTAGCCACAGCTGCCCTGGGGCAGACTGATAGAAGCGAGGCTGCCATATCGCGCCATCGGCCCCTCTGGCCAACACCAGTAGGCGGTAGGGTAAAGTGTCTTGCCCAAGGACACAACGACCAGGACAGAGAGCTGGGGGGTCGAACCGGCAACCTTCCGGTTACAAGATATATGCTTGTGAGTTTTTGTGTGTTTGTGTGTGTATACATAGCATGAATGTGTTTGTAGAGTGAGAAAGGAATGAATATTAGATCCGTAAGCGGTAGAGGCTTAGTTGAAAAAACAATCAGTGCATGCTACGCGTGCACACACACACACACAAACACACAAACACAGAGGAATGGATAACTTCCTACGCCCTCCTACACAGTTCCTTTTTAAAAACTGCTTTGTTCTTTTTTGAATAATGTGTACCCACTGTGCATTCATTCATTCTTCATTCACTAATACGTGTGAACTCTCTCTCATTGACCCAAATTAAACAATATCTGCACGCTGATGTGTCGTTACGCCATGGAGGATGACGAAAAAAATATGCTCCCATTGAGCAAACAGGCCTTCAGCTAATCAATAAATTGCCGTATATCACTGTCGGCTGCCCTACTCTCTCGCCTCGGATGATCCAACTGCAGTCTGTTTTCAAAAAAAAACTGATGATACATTTTTCTTGCATGTGAAAACACAACACACACACACACACAGACTTAATCTGTTTATTTAAAATCCTCCTTCTGTCACAATCACTGGTTTCCCCTGTTCTGACTGAGGCAGATAGACTCATGTATCATTGTCATTTATATCAAAACAGCGACTCCTGATAATGTATAATTATGACAAATAACTGATGATGGCATTGCATCTGTTTAATCAAAGCTAAACACAACTGAGGTTTTAGATGACAGGCCGTGTGTGGCCACAAGAGTAATTTGCCGGGGGACGTCGTGCTCGTTAATAAATATGTTGCCTATGCGTCTCCAGCCTACATAAACATATTATCAATGGTTTCTCTTCTCCTCACATATGCACGCTATAGCTGCGTATGCGCGATATGGCTTCTATCCTTTCTAATTAGCATAATGAATAAATACCAGTGTCAGTGACCTGTGAAATGAGAAAACCCTTGTCATTTCTGAGTATCTGCACAACTGAGTTCTAAAGTGAAGTCATAACAATGTGATGAGACGTGGCAGGGATCGTAGCAAAGAGGGAAATTTTCACTCTGCTGTGGAGTGCCACGGTTCTTCATCAAACACGCACAACCAACATTACACAACACAAGTGGCACATTCAGTATAGCAATCTATAACTCTAGCGCCACTCTACACGTCCATGCATATCTTGTGTCCAACTTGCAGACTGATAATAACAGATAGAACAAGTCCATACTGGTAAATTGTCCCGCTGAGGTAATCAAAACAGTAATCACTTTTGCTGTGGCTCAATAACACAAAGATTTCCATCAGCGCACGTCATCCTTCCTACGGCTCCGCTCGCCTCAGATCAATCCCCGCAAAAATTAAGTAGAAGAGAATTTTCAATTTTAGTGAAATTGCTGTATTGATTAGAGAATTGAGTAAATTACTGGTGACAACATGAGACTGAGTCCCGCAATCTATACGATGTGCACCCGAGAGGAGAGAAAACAGCTTCCATTATCATTTCTTGTTAAAAGTATTGGTTATAAGAATTAAAGGATCAGTCCAGAGTGATGTTTGTAATTAAAAAAGGGCAAGTTACCCGAGCTCGACAAGCTAAGAAAGAGATGACCAAGACTGTTATTTTATTTTATTTTATTTTATATATATATTTTTATTTTTTCTGTCATTTAAAAATCTTTTTCTGACCTCATTATAGTAAATTTACTGGCACCTTCCCCTTTTTGCAAACACACCTTTCTCATTTGATGGGCAACATTTACCACAGAGGTCTTTCAATTCATGCCATGTCAAAAAAAGAGACCTATGAACAAATACTAACGGATGCGGCCTGATAAAATTCACCTCAAGAGAAAGCAATGTGAATATGACTTTCTAATTGTTATAAAACTTGAACTAAAACTTAAAGTAGATCTATTCACTGTCTCATGAAAAATAGATTTGCAGATGAGTGTCAGTCACACGAGTCCATGTCTTAATCAGAAACATTTGAGCACTTTGAATAAAGCTTGAAATCAAGACGTCCATCGTTGGAGCGAAGCTCAAACTATTCAATGACTCATGACAAGGAAAACATACTAAAATAAAACCAAAGAACTGTCTTTTACTATGAACAATAAATGACATCAGGATTATATTCAGACCACAAACATCAAAACATCACCGCCACAACAATATGAACCGGACACTCCGGGCTTTGACTATAATCTGTTTTGCCTTTTGACAAATAAGATGAAGCAAAGACCGGGTGAGGAGTGTGTGGGTGTGTGTGATGTTTAATAAGCAATGTGTGTTTGTACTGTTCATTTGATCGGCCCTTATGTACCAGTGACTGGAGTATGACTGATCCTAATCTTTACCCCCCTCCTCTCCCTCTCCCCGATCCCTCTCCACCGCTTGCCCTTAATCCTATCTCGTCAGCTATTGTAATCTACTTTATAAAAGCTTATGAAACTAATCGTTGTGCATGGTGACAGTACTGCGGGTGACTGAGACATTATGAGCTTCTTACTCAGCTAGGGGGCCAAGCGAAGCTGTTTGTATTTGAAGGTGAGCTGAAAGAGTCTAAATAAGATTAGGACCTCAAAGGTAGTGGCTTATTAGTGAACTCAGACAATCTATTACACATATACTCTATAAACTAGACTGTATTATGTCAGTCTTTATTTAACCTCTTGTTCTTGTTTGCTCACTGTTTTCATGAGCCTAGGAATATATATCCAGAGGTGAAAGGACCACTCTGCTTTGAGAGACACAGCCTTTTTCATGCCTAAATAAATAAAGCTATGAAGATGCAATAGCAGGAGACAATGAGAGGGCCCATTTAAAGCATTGTAAATCTGACTGGGTTGGCCCTTTAATTAACTTGTAAATTAATGCACCGTGCTGTGTAAATTGGAAGGTGATAAATATTCATGTAGTTACCTAAGAAAAAAGGGCAAGGACATACCACAGACATAACCAGATTGAGTTTGTGAGCAGCATGCTCGGTAAACACCCCTACTGGTATTTTACAGACAGCTAATTTGCATTTCTTATGCTTCATGGGTTATGCAAAAAGAAAGAGTCACTCTGTGCCCCTTTAGTCACTTCATACCACCCCCACTCGGCTTCTGTTTATCTTTCCAGTGTCAGGTCAAACTGTTATACAAGCAAAGCTGTCCTGCACTTGAAACACTCCTTAGACTTGAATCATAATTTATCTGAGCGACAGTAAATACTGTAAATGTTACTCAAACCAACCGTACAGAAGATCTGAAAAGTGTCTATTTGTTACTGGAGTGTGTGTGAAAGTTCAGAACCAAGTGTGTGTCTGTCATGTGGGAAACCTAATATCAAGAGCCAGGGAACCCTCCTTATCCAACGGGGAGATATTTGAGCCTAGGACGTTCAGACACTGGATGCTGTCACATCTATTTATATCTATGTCTTCATAACACTTTAGATAGGGCGCACTTTAGAGTTCAAATAATGAAAGGAACCGCAAAGAACACCAAATTGGCACGTTAAAGGTAATTTGAAGGACAGATCACTTGATTTGGCTGCCTGATTGGATTCTTTTCCTTGTGGCAGCAGTAAAATAATTTATCCTGTTGGCATAATTGACCTCTGCAGGGCACCGTAATTGACCTTGCCGCTAAGGAGAGGGTGTTGCTGAGCCAGCACTGTGGGATTTGAAGGGAAACAGGGGGTGAGGGGAGTATAGATTTCAATAAACCATCATGATGGGATGTGCAACTATTCAAAAGTGTTACTACAGTGTCATTTTTTTTTTACTGTGTTGGCCCAGCATACATAACTGTCAGGACACAATGTACCTTCTCTTGGCAGCATCACGTTCCTGCTGGACGAGAAAAGAGGAGTTTTAGTCCCACAGGATGTCAAAAAGAGAATACCGGCTATCCGCAGCAAACTCAGATCCCCATCCCGCCACGCTACCCAGTTGGCTCCAGCGTTTTATCATTACGCACATTACCAGCCGCTGACGCATTGAGATCAGGAGAATTTTTTGCGTCATCATGACTGCTGTTTTATATGACCATATATGGGGTCCTTTCAGTTTCTTGTACAGGGTGATCTTTTCAGATTTGTTACGCTGTAACCTTCTATCACCTCAGATATTTTAAGTATATATTCACCCCAGAATAACTGTTTTCACGCCGCCGCGCTCTGTTTCTGAATGGGGGGAAGACAAACAGATGAAGCAGTCAAAAAA
>VUQR01006269.1:19765-43587 GCA_015108515.1 Hemichromis elongatus | reverse complement strand
TTATTTATAGCCTGTAACACGTTTAAACAGCAGGCACTCACTGCTTAAGAGACGGGAACATTTACACTCAAGTCCCAAACACCAAGGTTCAAGTCAGCAGCTGAAAGGTTTGGCTGTGTAACTCATTATTGTGGATATTAAAAATCACAGTGATTTAGTGATCCTTAAAATGTCGACATATGCTGTCTTTAGGTTAAAAGTATCAGTATCAGCAATATTTACTTTTTGCAGTATTGCACAGCACTAAAAACAGTCTCAAAGAGACACAAACCAGCTATAAAAAGATATAGATCAACCATAAAAAGTCACCAAAATGACCACCAGAAGATTTATAAACTATAAAGAGATGCTAAGCAACTATTAAAAGGAACAAAATAGTTGCCACAAAGCGATGAAGACTGACCACATCAATTCAGAAACATGAAGCACAAAGTAACAGAGAGTCAGAGAACTATCACAAAGCAGCGTACCACAAGTGGAAATTTTCCAAATCATAATTTCTTGGACTACAGTGAAAAACATAACAGTGTTATATGATAAAACCCAAAATAGCTTCAGTATTTCAACCCTCACTAAATGAAATGAGAGAAAAACAGCTGAGGGTTAAAAGTTAAGCAGCTCGAAACAGCATCACGAAGGCATCTGACATTTTGTAAATGTAGGTGTTGTGTGCTTATGTAACTGCATTAGACACATCACTAGCCTCTGCTTCCAAAGACAGCACTGCCACTGGGAAAATAAGGTAGGCCTTTATGAAACCGCGGCTTCTCTAGGTTGGATATCTGATTGGCTGCGAGCAACATCCTCAACATCATTTTGAGCGGCAGTGTAGGTGCCACAGCGCCCTGTGGCAGACAGTTACGGCGCTGCACTCACAGCAGATGATGCAGAAGTGATGGCAGCAGCCGCTCATCTGGAAATGTTGCATTAAGTCAGTCTGGTTAGATAACGCCGGACGCATGGCTCTTTGTTTGCTTGTTTTCTGCTTATTTGATCTTTCTGTCAAACTGCTGAAATGCATCACAAAATAATCTACAGTTAAAAGGTTTGGATGGGTTTATACCTTTCACTTTGTCCTTCTGTAATATTTGATGGCTTCTTTTATCGCTGACATGGTCTATGTTTGTTGCACCTGAGCATTTGGATTATTAGGGTTTTATCCATATTTTCACCTCTCTCTATTTTTTTTAAAGCTACATTTTAAAATTGCCTAATTGCTTTCAAATATAAACTAATGCTTTAGGACTACTTTATATCAAATATAGCAAATGGCAAAAGGATGTAAGGTGCATTGAGGTAGCACACATTTATGTTCTAGATGCAAAGCCAAGACGTGCAAACAGAATGAGCCCATAATCTACACTTAAGCTTCAAGAATCAGCTTTATAAATATGCTGAAACGTGAAGCAAGAATAACTGCATGGCTGTAACATGGTGCCAAAATGTTCCCCTGAGTTTGGTTTAAAGGAAGTTCAGGGTGTAACTGGGTGAGGAGCTGCACTCTTGGTTTCAATAATAAATACATTGGTGATGTTAACCGGAAAAGCCAAAACTATCACTTCAAATCAGAAAATACTGTCCATTGTGATATCATCCCATCCATCCACCCTGACATCCACCCAGATGGACCTCCTCCTCTGTCTCCACAGCCACAGCTGTTAGCTTTCAGTGAGCCACAGGGATCCAGCTCTATATTTGGCCTCCAGTTTAAACTTAACTCTGTAGTAACTAATCACTAGACTGTGATGATTAATGGTTTGATAAAAAACTTTTCATACTGTGCTTGGTCATTTAGCTAAAACAGTTTGGTTAATGAGGAGTTAATTAAGACCAAAGATTGGTTTGTGACATTCACCATTACAGATCAGATTACTTATTATTTTTAGATAAATACGATCCTGGTCTCTCTTCACCTGTTCTAACCCGTTCTGAGCAGATACCTATTCCACCTGCTGACATGAGCCTGAAAGTTTACCCAGAATGCACTTTGGTTTCTGCTCCTCTACAACACAGACAGTTAATTCAGATTCGGATCGATCAATCACACTGATGCTCGCTGCTCAGAGAACTAAAACCAGATTTTCTCTTTGGTAAGTGGGTATAAAACTGATCGTGTTGCAGTTCTTATCAGAGCTTAAACTAGTTTGTCAGCCCTGAAAGTTTCGCGTGGAGCTCTGCTGCACTTATGAAGTAATGAGAGTTTAAAAGGCTAGAAAACAGCAGACTGTTTGTGGGCCACAAGCCTTCATGGCCTCATTAAATATATTCATATTATGCTTTCATATGTGGTTGTTATAAATTAAAGACATATAGCATCTTTGTCTTCTGGTCCCATCAGCAGCTACCAGCATAAATCTCTTGGTGCAGCGGGTCTCACAGACACAGACTCTCTTTAACAGATCAAACTTCCACTCTAATGTTCTGCTTCCACGTCCCTCTGAGCACCACTGGAAACCTGTTTATTTGCATTTCATATTTTGATTACTCTCAGAGACTGTCGGGAAGGTAATGCTTTTGTGATTGTGAAGTGAAATTACAAGGCAACGCCCCCCCTCCCTCTGGCTTGTCTGATGATCAGGAAACAGCAGCAGAGTTTATCCAGGAAGGAGCTGGCACGCAGGGCAGGGACACCAAGAGGGATTAATTAGCATTCTCAGCAGAGTTTACATATATTTGATTAATTCAAGCCCTCACAATGCTTTCCATTTTAAAGTTAACTGCTCTTCTCCGGGGCTAAACAATTAGGTTGCATAAGCTCATCTGAGTCTTACATTTCCATGTCACAGACCTCGAGCCAGCTGAGCAGCTCAGCTGAAAACCTTTAATTATCACACGCCAATGAGGCAATCATTTTCTATTTACTCATGAACTACGCTCACAGCTCCAGTTAATGACCCGGTACAGCCCAGGTTTAAAATAACCTGCATGAACTCCACGCTGGCGTCCGATCCATCTTTTTTAGATAATTGTAGGTGTGCATCCACTCTGCAGCAGTGCGGCGCTCTCAGACAATGTGCTGCTGGTTCAGTAATGCAAAATCTATTAGGATCCAAGTTTAGGACACAAAGCAGAAGGCAGACATGATAAACAAATGGTGGGCTTTGCTTCTGAGCTTCGAACATGCTAACACAAACTCAGAAAACGACCAAAGATGGCAAACGTAACACCGCAAGCAGACTGGCAACCAACAAAGACCCAGGTAAATGCAGCAAGGGGTTCACTTCTCACTCAATGAGAAGTGAACAGCCGAAAAAAGCAGGAAGAGTCTGGACGTGCAGACAGACGCATACAGGTGCACACAACAAGAAACAAGAGGAGCTCCAAAAACTATCGCAGGAGATCCATCCTCCTCTTAACTTCCAGCTTCCTGATGATTGCTTCACACTCAGGAACGATGCTCAACAGGCAGTGAGTCAGGAGAGTGAGAATAAACGCGTCTAGAAATGTAATCAATAAGAGAGCGTTGTCACCGCTGATGACTGTTTCAAACTTCATGGCTCACCTGCATGCTGACACTCCACGGCAGCTCCTCAAGCACTTGAAATGATTTAATGTCTTAAGCTTTAAAGCATTTCAGTGCTTTAATGAAATTACTTAGTATTTCACATTAAAATGACACTTCAGCATCTTTAGGGTGTCAGGTTGTATATTTTGTCATTTCCAGTTGACTTTAACACCTCTCAGTTTCATCTGAAGCTGACAGGATTCACCTTCAGACATCACTCCAGCTCTGAGTGACTGCTCAGTTTTGGCTGGCATGCAGATGACATTCAATGTCTTAGCTCATTTCAAAGCTTCATCTTCAGCTTGTCTTTAACTTCTGTGAGGGCTTTAGATGTACCACAGCTCACTTTTCAGCTGTAACACAAAGCATTAACCTCAGCTGCAGCACTTGTTTTTCATCGAACTATGTTCCTGGTTATACCTGAGAAGTTGCTGAGCTTTTGTTCTTGTTTAACGTTTACATAACATTAAAATAACAGCTAGAAGCACGCGTATTTGCTCATGAATCTGAGTCACAGGTGACTGAGTAGCTTTATTGGCAGGTGAATTTAAACTCTGCTCGTGGACACCTGTGCTCCACTGCCTACGACTGCTCCTCCATACAGGAGCTTGGTTCTTATGCAATGAGAGGCTTAATAAATCCTCCACATCAGCACAGATTACTGCCAGCAGAAGGAGTGATGGACAAAGCAGCTGAAATGTGAGGAAGAGCCCAGATTTCTGCACTCAGCTGAACTGTATGTGAAAAAACACATTTGTGTTCATCAGCAATGCAGTTTTTTAATCCCACCATGAGTCCGTCCAATCAGGAATCATACAGGACGACATGACTCGGACTTAGTAAAGTACACAGTACGTCTGTAATATTGGTGCAACGTGATATGTGGTGACCAGTTTGTGTCCCCATCAAGTGTTCAGACTGTGCTGGGGTCACAGACGTGAACAGGTGGACAACAACCCGTCCATCATCTTTTCACCCTGGGAAGTTGACAGGGGAAAGTGGAGTCTCATGGTTCTTATCGAGGTGGGAAGCTTTGTTTTCACTCCCTGACTATTCAGTCACACTACTCTTCAGAAATGGCACTCACTGGTTAGCTTTAAATTCAAACAGGCTCCCTCAGAGTCAGTCAGAAGCCATGCAGAGTTTCTCCCTCCAATCAATGTTTTCAGTCATACAGTAGGTTCTGTTTAATATTTTTCATACCTTACATTCAGCCAATATCCAAACAAACTTTCAGGGCTGAAAAAGCTCTGTTAAAAACTGAAACTCAATTAGTTTGACTCCCATCGAAGACTTTAAGCAGCTGTGTCTGAATGATTGCAGCAGTGGGTAAACCTTTTGGGACAGGTACTTCTCAGAGCAGGTGAGTATTGGATGGAAGATCTCCTCTCTCCATTTCTGTGTGTTTTAGAGAGCGTTTAAGCTCGTCACTGGCAAACTGTAAACGACAGAGTGAACGAAGTGTTACAGTGAGTAGAGAAGTTTGTTGTCTCAGTCCGTTCAATAAAGTCACCTGCAGCTTCTGCAGGTGTTGTGTTTTAATAAAGGAAGCTGCCCATCTCCACACAGGGGTTAAAGGTTAAACTTGAATGAAGCTCCAAGGGCCTTGAAAAGACAGAGGCCATGGAAATGACTCTTTTCCTCCAGAGTCATCGCTTTCACTCGAAGGACAAGCTCAGCCCCATCTTTGCTCTCTTACTGCTCTTACGCTTTTTTCAGGCAATGGCTGAGGCTGCAGCTGAGCACTGAGTGTCTGTGTGTGTGAAATATATTTATATGAGTGTACATGTTATGTAACTTCCTCATTGCATTGTCTCTCCTGCTCCCAGCGTTTTCCTGGCCTGTGCACAGCAGAGCAGGGGTGATCAGAGTCCCATTGGGGGGCTGCAGAGAGAAGCTCATCTAATCACTTTAACTGATTCAGAGCAAGCTCTGCAGCCTCCTTCCTGTCATCATACTCGACTTTTGATGCCAGCTTAAGTCATGTTTCCACAGCTGAGGCTCATAGTCACATATTTACTTCTGGTGGTCATGTTGTAATTGTGCTAATCACGAGGTGCTGTAATTAGCTGTGCTGCTACAGCCCCTCTAATACTGTCTCTGTTGTCATGCAAAGCCTTAGACGTCCCCGGATTTCATGCATTTAATAAAAATAGAAACAGGATAATGTAAATACTGCATATCGCACACTATGTGTGTTATCTGAATCTGTGGGACCGCGGCTCAGATTAGTCAGGGATGTTTTTTTAGCCTCTCTTGGCTCTCAGTGAAATGAGACGTCAGTCACTCTGACAGCTGTGGATGGGTATTTTTGTCAGCATGCAAAGTTTTTTTAATCGCCTCCAAGTTTTCGAGGGCACAGCTTAAACTTCAGGCTCAAATCCTTGCGAAGTGTTCAAGGTCAGAGAAAAGATGGAAGAAAAAAGAGTGCAGTGACGGCTGCTTCCAGACTTCCAGACCTCTGTATCCACGTGTCTAATTTTCTGTGCCATCAAAATCCTTCAAGAAGAATATCTGCTCATATTAAACAAGGCTGGCGTATATGTGTTATATAAGATATGACACTTTCCATCTGATTTTCAACTGTCCGCCCAATATGGTAACATTAAAATATAAATAAAAAGTCAATACGATGGACAGACACGTATACCACTGTTTCCATGCTTTTATGCCTGGACCTTATTGCAGCAGCTTTGCATGATTCATAGTTCATAAGAATCCTTTCTCACACTGTCTGATATGAGATGCTATAGCTCCTCCTCCTTGACTTTCTTCTTATTGGCTGCACTATGTGAACAGGTTTGGACCGCAGGTGGATGGGGCTTCTGTGGCTAAGATGATCATATTAGGGATAACCTGTCTCTGTGACATCATTTAGAGCCAATGGTAGAAAAAGCTGTGCAAAACTGAGTATCAAAACTGAGTATCAAAACTGAGTATTTAGAGTGCTCTGAAGCCTGAACTTTTGCTCACATGTTACCTTCCCTGCACTGAGCTCATTATTAGAACATTTGGAGGCTGAATATGAACCTCCAGGAGCAGGTAATATATGACAGGAAGTAAAGAGAAACAGGATAGGCCCACCATAACCGTCACTGCAACTAAAACAGTTTGTGTTATTCCTGTAGTTTTCTATCATTATAGTGTATTGATGATTCTTTCTAACATCCAGCAGGGGGCCTGTACAATGAAGTCTGATTGTACAGAAGTCTATGAGGAAAGAAGCCTGCTGATCATCTGACCTCTGAGTTTAGTGTGCTGTCATGGTGATGATGATGAAGGTTTGAATTTATGACAATCATTAGAGTCACAAAAGGAAGCATAAAAGGAATTACCATAAGGTTCACATATGGTTTCTTTCACAATTAAATTATTGATTTCAAAATCAAATCAACAGGACAACCACAAAATGACTGTAAGAAAACATCCATAAAATAAACATATGTGAAAATAGAATGATTGTTATGGTTAATTATGGTGAATCACTGCAGTATCTACTGTTCTCATGACCTTGGAAAAGCATTTTTTATTGTCTAGTTTTGCCCAGAATAAATATGTTAATGCTTCTCTCATTTATAGTAATGGATTTGGTTCAGTCATGCCTAACATCGCAGACTTCACATCAAAAAGCAAAGATTACTTTTCCTTGAAACTGTCCAGCAGGGAACTGAAGCCCATATAAGACTTTTAAGGCTGTTTTCATGGATCTGTGGATGACACTAAGCCCCCTCCTTGACACCATTTATTCAGCTGCCAGCAGCAGACGGCTTCCCCTAATTGGGAGATCGGCCGCCAGTTCAACAGATTACACGGCAACAGCGGTGCTGCCAGAGTTTATGACGCTTGGACAGCGTCCCGGTGCTCTGGTTATATCTGGCTAATTGATGCATCCAGCAGAGCAGTTTACCCCAATAACAGCAAACAGCACAGGAAAGATGGGAGTATAGACCAGAAGTTTGTGCCCACCTGAGAATCAGTAGATTGAGTTTTTTTTTTCTTTGAATTCTGTTTTACTTCCTTTAAATATATTTTTATGTGTGTCGTTTGGTCCCTTTAAATAGTGTCAGTTTTGTCTTTCTCTATGAAAAACAATTTAATAACACCTTTATTTAAATATCCGTGCATGCAGCAGCGTTAGGCTGGCCTTTTACTGAAAACAGTGATGAATTGATGATGGATATTGAAAGTGGAGTTTGGCATCTGTTTCTCTTTTATTCCATTTTCATAAAAGGTTTTTCTGTGACATATAAACCGAGTTTCAACAACAGGTCATCAGAACCACCCCAACTCAGAACAAATCAGATAAACCCAAACTGGTTCTCACCCGGGCCAGCGTTCATAGCTCAGCTCCAGATCTGTGCTGCCACAGGCATCTTCATCTGGCCCACACCACGCGACTTGGAAAAAACTGAAGTGGGCCTAATCCTGATTTACTGTGAGCCTGTGCAACTTTGCTCACCTATCTCCCTCACACACTGTTGAAATGATGGCACTTGTTGGTCCACTCCTGTTTGTAGTGAAGGATATTAATTTAATTCAATTTTATTTATATAGCACAAGATCACAACGACAGGAACTCAAGGCACTTTATATTGTACAATAGTACATACAGAGAAAACCCAACAATCATATGACCTCCTATGAGCAAGCACTTTGGCGACAGTGGGAAGGAAAAACTCCATTTTAACTGGAAGAAACCTCCGGCAGAACCAGGCTCAGGGAGGGGCAGCCATCTGCTGCGACCAGTTGGGGTAAGAGAAGAAAAGAACAGGATAAAGACATGCTGACATTAGTGCCACATCAGTGTGAGAAGCTGACCCATATGTGTCTCAGCCTTTAAACCAGAGACAGAGAGACATTTCCAAAGTGTTCAGGCAAATATTTAAATTTCAAGCTGGCTGATGAAAGTTACATCATACCACTGAACGTTTCAGAACAGGTACTAAAATCATGATGTGCAGAGCTTTGAATTCTGCTCTTTACAGTCAAATTAGTGTCTCAAAGGATATTACACTAATCTGGCAAATGCTGTTTTTCTGTCTTTGAAAAAAGTGAGACATAAAGATGTGTTAGTTTCAGAAAACACTGTCCAATTTGTATAAAAGAATCAAACATACAATATCCAGTAGCTCTAAAGAAGTATAGTATTGAAGATATTTATTAGACTAGAGCCAAATTATTAAAAGACATCTGATCTACAGCGCTGTCAGGCTTTTGGAGAAAGAGAGTGGACCCAGATGGAGGAAAACTACGCCAGTAAAGCTCATTATGAGCAAAATGTTAACAAAATGAGCTGCACAAAAACTGGCAAACAACATGAAAGCTAACTGCTCTTCATCACCATCACCAAAGATATTACCAAAACCCCCAAAATATGACAAATACAGCGACAGCTCCAGGATGTTTGCCTCAGGTTAGCAGGTTTTAATGTTAGCACAAAATCCAAACATGAAGACTTTAAATGGTGGAGTCCAAATAGTGGGTGACATCAAAGTGGTTGCAGCCATCTTTTATATACAGTCTGTCATTTTTATGCCATATTTGTGCATTATGAACATCTGGCTGACATTTATATTTCCTTGAGCTACAAAAATGTTATGTCTAATATTAATTGTAAAAAGATTTTTAAAAAATCAAATAAACAAAAAAAAAAAAACTCTAGAAGAAGTATTCAAAGATATTTAGCCATCATTCAGAGCGTTTCTTTAACAAGCAACCAGGAGTGCACAGAGGAGATGGTGATGAAGGCTGTAATTACCCAGTGAAATCAGATGAAAGTAATAAAGGATGCGGGCTAGCATGTGCATTGGCTTCTGGTTGACTGCGTCCAGATGCTGCACTGTTGGCGGCGTGTCGGTGTAGGTGAGGCCATGTGGATCTGCAGGACAGATTTTTGTCCTGCAGCTTTCTGCTCAGTGAAAGGATCGCACAGCAGAGATGATGCTAAATGACTGTTTTTGCCATGAAAAAGGCAACTGTCATCACGGCCAAAGAAGCCTCATACTGTGGCGAGCTGAGGGAAAAAATAGATAAACAGAAAGGTTACATAATCTAACTGGATTCAGGCAGCGAGGGGACCTAGATCGCTCACAAAAGTCAGAAGTAGAGCCTCTGAAATAATGGCAGGAGGGGGCAGGTGATGGATGATGAGGTTTGGAAAGATGAGCCAAGGTGATTAGGCAGAAAAAAATGTCTGCATATCAGCAACTCAGCTAAAGTCTCATTGATTCTTTTATCCTCTGGATAAATATTCTTTATCCCATTATTGAACCCAGTGAGCCTGAAAAAGAAGGTCACGGAGGCACAATAGCCACCTCATCTATGCTATGAAAACAAGTTGACTGTATAATCAATCAACAAATAACTCAATCAATTAGTCAATCAATCAATCAAGCCAGCATTTAAGGGCAACCGGCTTCTCTTTATTTCTTGTATCTCCTGCAGTTATATAGTAAGCACAGCAGAAGACACACAGAAGATTTTAGCTGATAAGCAGATGAATAAAATAAGTTACAGAAGGATGGTGAAGCAATTTATCGCAGAACCAAGATTAAAGTACTATTTATCTTTAGTTTTACCATGAAATACAAAATTTAATATTTTCTCTTGTAGGAATTTTATTTTCCAGATTAAATAATATTTTTAAAGTTCTTGGATGCTAATTTCTAAAAACCTAAAATGATCAAAGAAGCTCAGTATCAGATAATGATATGAATCATGCAAAGCTGCTCTATAGTCATAAACACACAGCTGGAAATAATCAGAATAATTCAGCTTCAGATTCAGTGTATTGGTCATTTCCTTCACTCACGCTGTAGAGAAGAAGAACATTGAAATACTAAATTTAAAGGTTGATTTTATCCAAACAAAAAAGACTTCACAGTTCTTCATTCCGACAGAAGGATGATTTCAGACAGCTCTAAGATCACAGTAACACCTCGCACACCCCAACTCACAGGAGTGCTGACTCCACAGTTTGTGTTTGTCTCCTTCCTGTTTCTACATGACAACTGTCGAGCCCAAAGCCGGCTCTAAAGAAATGGTTCCTATGTTTGCTGTGGACGACCCTCACTGCATATCCATCCATCACTGTGAGGCAGACGTTCCACTCAACATCAGCAGCCAACATTAGGTATATACGGTGACAGCATTGTTTTTAGCCATAAGTAAAGAAGGGTTTCTCCTCCAGCTGCTCATCTATAAGTCTCTCACAGACAGACACGTTTTCCTGATGGGTTAATGATCATAAGGCCTGTCATCCTCATAGTGCTCTGTCACTGCGTTTCATTACCCACTAAATAACTATAATTGATGCACGATTGACCTCAGATAATAGCATAACATTCCTCATATTTTATTTTTGTAAATGGTTCTAAAGTGTTTACCTGCTTATACAAAGAAACTCTGATTTAAATTGGAAGTTATTACAAAGGAAATGGAGAAAGTGATAATACAGCCATTAATAGTAATTTAGAGTCAGTTCGCAGAGACTCCCATGTTAAAACTGACATCATGTGACCAGTAACATGGCTGCTGTGAGGTTCCTGTAAGCTCCAGTTTTGGTTCACAGTGAAATTGGTTTAGGTCAGGTTCACATGTTCTCGTTTGTAAGAAAGACTTGACCAAACAGGTAGGATCTTCTGCTTTCTGGAATTCTGCTTCTTCAGCGTGTGGATACATGAGCAGATCGTGAAGCTGAACTTGAATGTTCAGCAGTCAGCTACAGAAATAAGCAGGTATGGATCTAAACTGCTCTCGATATTTGAGGTAAACGACAAAAGCAACTACTAATAGAAGGGAAGCTATTGCTGACTAATATGAGGCTGTGTGGGAAATGTAATAGAGTATTACGTAAGCAGCCATCAGCCACAAACTGATGCGTGAACAGCCAGTAGTTCTTTCACTTGAATGTGCTTCAGGATATCCACACGAAGCTTGTAGTGTCACTTCTTTGTGCCGAGAGGAAGCAGCTGAGGTGGTTCAGACATGATGAAAAGCCTTTCTGTGCTCTCCCAGCTGGGAGGAGACCCCGGGGTAGACCCAAAACTCTCAGGAGAGATTATATTTAACTCCTGTGGTCTGAGGACACCTCAGGATCCCACAGGAGAAACTGGAAGGTGTTGCTGGGGAACGGGACATCTGCAGTATCCTGTTTAGCCTGCTGCTGCTACACGGCTACAGACAAACTGACAATTACTGACCAATGTATAAAATTCAGACCATATTCTCCTTCAAACTAAACGATGTGGTGGTTTCTTTATGTGCTGTTTTTGTTTGTTGGATAGGATTAGGCCACTGGAGGAAGCTGCTTTAGAATTAGAGATGCAGATTTTGTTATGTGCAGGCGTGCTCCTCTATTTTTGCGACATGTGAAAATGAAGGACGACCTGTGAACCAAACCCCACGTGATACATAGAAAAGGAAAGTATTTCCTAGTTGTGATAAAAAAAACCTCTATAAATATGTAAAGTGGACTTGTTTGGTGCATTAAGACACCCTGGTCCCACCTCCAGCACTCCTGGGTCTCCCAGGACAAATGTGCAGGAAGTTCCCAGCTGCTTCAGAGATAACACCCAGAGTGACAGCTGACGGCTTCGCGCCTGCAGACTCCATCTGTGCACTGCCACTTTAACCCAAACTAAAAACAAAAGATAACAAATCCCCACCTTGCACAGAGGGAGGTGGGAGCTCGAGTCCAACTGAACAACAGCAAGGCTGAGCGTGAATGAAACAAGTGCTTTTTGTTTAATGTTTCCCTTCATTTATAAATATTCAATATTAGTATTCATCTTTAAACATCGGTCTTAGTACGTGAAGACAGTCATGCATCCTTTCTTCATTTGGAAGCTGTAAGTTTGACAAACTGTTGAAGTCATTGCAATTTTAAATCTATCTGGGCACTGACTCAACCTTTAATTTGTCCAAAAAGTTATGACTTTGGTTACTATGTTCAGTCTGCCCCATATCTGCACAAAGACATCCCTCCTCTGAGGTAACCCTCACTGTAACCTGCTCTGAAACAGCCCCAACTTGTCCTCTGAGCAGGTCAAAGTCAGCGTTTTTGTTTTCTGGGCATAAGTCTTCTGTTTTTAACACATCAGGGATTTCATGTCACAGGCTTTGTCCTTCATAGTCTAAGACCTAACAAAGTGACTTCAATCACCAGTGGGTTAGTTAGAGTTTGCAGCCCTCCAGGAAATATTGTGAAAGTGATTCATCAAACAGATGTCCAGTCTTTGGGTTTAATTGGCAGATGAGTAATTGTTAAAGACACCGCCAACTTAAAGCTCGCTGGGTTTAGAAAAATTGAAGAATAGCCACCAGTGATCCCAGTGCTGAAAATACTCAAGTCATACAAGCAGACACAGTGAAAGGTTTCAGCTTCGACATTATGGATGACTGTCATGTCACTTCTCCTCCAGAAAAAATAAACAAACATGTTTTCACAAATTTGCAGCTTAGTTTGAAATGCTGTGGTATGCACATAGTATGCACATAGTCCCAGCTCTCGTGCTGAGCTAAGCTCTGAAGACGCCGAGGCACATATAACCTGTGTGAAAGCCGCAATCATTTTAGTAACATTTCCAGACTCTTAGTTTTAGCACAAGGATGAGGATTTCTATGTTCACTGCAGAAAATTATTAGCAAGAGAATGTTGGAAAAAAAAAACTCAGAGGAAGGACTACAGTGGAAACAAGCGCAGTCCGACATCACTTCCCTTCATCTTGTGAAGAGTTGGACATGCCAGTCATGAGCTGAGTCCTGGATCCAGATTAGTTTGTGGCTTTTTTTCAATGAATCAAAAAAACTGTTCTCATTTCAGTCTCATATGTGTTTGTGAAGATATGACACAAAACATTCAGCCACTCAGTATCTCACAGATCTGAATCAGCTCTAAAGGGTCTACACCAGGTCGCCACTAAACCTAGGTTATTAAACCAACAAGAAGAACACCTCCATACAAAGGGCTGGAACCAAACCTGTCCTCCAGCCATAAACAGGCCTTTGCTGACATCTTTGAAAAAAAGAACAGATGTTGTATCGCAGCTCTGGGACATGCTGGGATTTGTAAAATATTTGGAGTAATGATATAATTATCATGTTTGCCTGAATAATCAATTATTTTCTTAGGACACTTGAGATAATTTAGCTGTGTTATGAAATATGATCCTAAACTTTTCATTCTTGGACAGACATAAACAGAGACACTTCTGTAGGAACAGGTCAGAAGGTGGATTCCACCCAAAAACTAACAAATGAAATAAAATCCACAGCAAATATCCTGGTGATGATGACGATGACACTATGTGTGTAGAATGCTGATTGGTTGAAACGTGCACTTGGATAAGAGAGGACACAAAAACAGAATTCACCAGAAAGATGAAAAATAATGAAAGATTCAAAAAGAAGGTCCGGCAGGCTGATTCATTTCTTTTCATGCCACTATAAAGACATTCTTTCTCTACTCTCACTTCTGTTTTCTCTGTGGGTGGAGCTAATCAACATAACCAACAACAGACCACTGCCCCCTGATCACAGTACACCACAACAACAGCTAGACGTTGGTCTGCTCAGCTCTGGGTATGACCAGCAGGGCCACGCTGGTCCTATCTCAAAAGTATTTGTGTAATTTCTCTTGCTGCCTGAAGGTGGCGAAAAAAGCTCCTGTTTCTGCCACAGATCTCTTCCTGTTAAAAGGGAATTTTTTTCCCCAATACTGCCAAGAGCAGTATATTATTTTATCTAAAGTATCACTTAGATGACTGTAGTTGTGATCTGATGCCATATGAATATAACTGAAATTCATGCATATTTCAATAATATCGAAGAGAAGAGAATAGAAGTTTATTTCTTTTGTTTTTAACAGATAAAAATAAAATTTAAGATCTAAGTGAATTTAAAAATCACTTGAATTTTGGCATCAATGGGACTCCACAGAGAGAAGCGTGGTGCTGAAAGGACAGCTCCGGGTGGCAGGACTGTGCCTCACGTGCACACTACTGAGCATGTCATTACATAAAAACTCTTAAACAATAAAATGTGCTCACATGTTCTCACCTGGTGTAGCTGATGCTCGATCTCACCAGACGGTTTCTGCTCTGTCCTCTTTTCTTGGCTGTTGTTCCCTCAGTTAAAAAAAAAAAAAAAAATCCAAAATGTTCTTTATTTAAAAGTTCAAGGCTGATACCCCCCCCCTCCCCCCATCTCTCTGATTTAAACAGAACCTGAGTGAAGGGAAACAGGTGTCTGCATCTCAAAAATATACTTTTGTTTTTCTACAATAAGAGCAGCCTGTGGGGAATATTTACACGTCTGCTGCCAGAATAAACATCACAGTTGGGGAATTATTGTTATTATTTTTGTTGCACTACGGAATCTGGTCTGCGTCCTGCATTATATACACAGTCTGGTTGGTCCCGGTAATCCTCTCACTGTGTCAAGTAATTATTCCAAGTCGTGCTTGTCCCTGATTATCTGCAGCATCTGATGTCCCACTTCCCTCTAATTCATCCGTGAGTTAGATTTGATGCTCTGCAGGTGTCCCTGCTTTATTAAAGGGCCTCCGTGTTGCATCACTTGCGCTGCAGCTCGTTCATAACTCCGCACTTTTAACTGTCGTGCTTACCAGATGATGGGGATTAAAGTGTGCTTTTTATAAACCAACCCTCTTAAAACTTTTCAGGATTGCAATGTGTTGATCCTCCAACTGCAATGTGCAAAGACTTAAGAGCCCATTAACGGGGTTTATTCTACACGACTATTTCTGCTTTAAGCCCGGTTGTGCTCGTGCACGGCTACAGGTCCGTCTCCCGCGTGTCCAGGCAGAACGCGTAAAGGGATCTCTTGAAGTCCACGCTGCTGTTCGCTTTGATGTTTGTTTTCTCCACCGAAGCGCCCGCCTCGTTGTTCTCCACGTCCTGAGACTTCGCGGACGCTTTGCTGCCTTTGCGCTTTAGCTCGGGGCTCTCTCTGCCGCTGTTGGGCTCGTCCTTCAGGGAGGACTGGTCCTGGTCCGTCTCCCTGTGGTAGAAGTAGTTGAAGTTGGACACGATGACGGGCACCGGCAGCGCGATGGTCAGCACCCCGGCGATGGCGCACAGAGAGCCCACGATCTTCCCCCCGACCGTCACGGGCCTCATGTCACCGTAACCCACGGTCGTCATGGTGACTACCGCCCACCAGAAGGCGTCGGGGATGCTGGAGAAGTGGGACTCCGGCTCATCCGCTTCGGCAAAGTACACGGCGCTGGAGAACAGAATGACCCCGATGAAAAGGAAGAAGATGAGCAAGCCAAGCTCGCGCATGCTGGCCTTCAGAGTCTGGCCCAGGATCTGCAGCCCTTTGGAGTGTCGGGACAGCTTGAAGATGCGGAAGACCCGGACCAGGCGGATGACCCTCAGAATGGCCAGAGACATGGCCTGCTGACCGTTCTGGTGCTCCTGCCCCTGCTGCTCCGCTAGCTCCGTGCCCACGGTGATGAAGTAAGGCATGATGGACATGATGTCGATGATGTTCATGATGGTCTTGGAGAACTCGGACTTGCTGGGGCACGCGAAGAAGCGCACGAAGAGCTCGAAGGTGAACCAGATGACGCACGTGGTCTCGATGATGAAGAAGGGGTCGGTGAAAGTGAGCGACGGCCGGGGCGCCGTGCTATTGTCCAGCCGGCTGGTGACCGCCAGCTCCCTCTCATCCCTGAATTCCGGCAGCGTTTCCAGGCAGAAGGTAATGATGGATATGGTGATGACGATCACGGAAACGATGGCAATGCCCCGGGCCGGGCTGGAGCTCTCCGGGTACTCGAAGATGAGCCAGACCTGTTTTTGGAACTCGTTCTGCGGCAGCGGCTTCTCCTCCTCTTTAATAAAGCCTTCATCCTCGCGGAACCGGTCCATGGCCTCTTCCCCTAGCTGGTAGAACCGGATCTCGTCCGCGAACACGTCTATGGACACGTTGACGGGTCTCCGGATCTTTCCTCCGGACTGATAAAAATACAGAATCCCGTCGAAACTCGGCCGGTTTCGGTCGAAAAAGTATTCGTTCCGTAGCGGGTCGAAGTACTTGATCCTCTTGGCGGGGTCTCCCAGTAAAGTGTCAGGGAACTGGTTGAGGGTGCCCAGCTGGGTCTCGTACCTCAGCCCCGCGATGTTGATGAGCACCCTCTCGTTGCTCTCCGTATCCATGTCCATGTCCAGCATGTCCTCGTCGAACAGGTGGGGACTGTGGTCCGCGCGTAAAAGCGCATCCATGGCGTTCTCGCTGCAGCTCAGAGTGTTGTTCATGTCGTTGATCTTCCAGGGGCTGTGCTGCGGCTGCGGGGTGCCCCGGGTGTTCAGTTCCTTGCTGTAGTCCTCTCCCCGCCCGCCCTGAACGAAGCCCGGCTGAGGGACATCCAGCGCGTTCCGGCAGCTCTCCTCGGCAATGTTGCCTCCACCTCCTCCTCCTCCACCACTCCCTTTGGCGCCGCCGTTCTCAAAGCTCACCAAGGCTATCTCCATCCCGCAGCCATCCACAGTTACAGCGCGCAGAGCAGGAGAGACTTGTTGATCCGGAGCATGAACATCCTCCAGGAAACTCACAGAGAGGAGCAGCGGGGGAGGCGCAGCTCCTGCAGCTCCTCCGCACGGGACCGCATCTGTGGAGGGTCTTCTGCTCTTCAGGCTCCGAGCCGCCGCACGTCTGCGCCAAACGGACAGAAAAAGCGCATAAAAGGAGAAGAAGACCCGGATGAGAGAGAGAGCGCGCGCGCGCGCGCGAGAGAGAGGCAGGCACCAGTGATCACTCCTGACGTCAAAAGTGCTGCTCGACCGTTTAACGTCTGCTCTTCTCTCTCTCTCTCTCTCTCTCTCTCTCTCTGGGACCGGACACGATGTCCCGATGGGGACAAAGCAAGCGCACTGACCATCTCATTTTATTTATTCACTTTCATTTATTTGGATTTCTGCGCATGAGACAGTCCGCGCGCACGTGTCCGCGTGAATGTGCCAACAACGACGGTTTAAAAAGGTCACTGAAAACCTCAAAGATCAAAGTCTGATCCAACACAACATGACGCTCTGTGCCAAACAGCCCACAGATCTCACCTGCGCACTCTCACTCAGGTACACACCTGTGAGCTTGTCAGGCACTGTGGATGAAGAGGTCAAAGGTTACGAACACCACAGCGGCCCACTCTCAGCTTTATTTGATTGATTTTGTTGATCATAATTTGCTGTTTTAACTTTTATGATAAACTTCAGAGTCAATATTTCTGTGTTGGAGGGGAAGAGAAATAAAAGCTTTTTATTTCCATGAAGTTTGTTAAGTTTTTATTTATAAACTTTTGCTCCTGTTTCCCACCACTCTGACCTCTCCGTGTCAACCATCTGTGATCTCCTTGCACTGGTTCCTAATAGAGTGACAGCCCCACCTGCCTGCATACTCAGGCCTCAAGCCCACCCGCAGGACAGCGAGTATAAAATTCCATTTGAAACCACAAGCTGCAGTTCCTCTGACGGCCACCAGAGGCAGCAGTGGTGAGCCAGTCCCCACAAAGTCCTGTTAACATAAACAAACTGACAGCCTGATGCAGAAGCTGTTTTGGTGTCTGTATATAACTCCTAACATGAGTGAGGATTATCATGGCCTAACATGACCTCAGATGACCTTGCTGTTGTTTGTGGACACAAATGGATGCCATCCAAGTTCAGATAAATGAAAAACAGCATAAACTGAGATGTTGTGAGGTAATGTGGTGATTTCTGTGTGTCATTTTTTATAAATTTTCCCTCCTTACACAACATCAGACCTTCCTTTGTGTGTTTTGCTGCCACAGCAGCACACGCTTTCAGATCTCCTTATTGCATACACATCCATCTCCTTACAGTGTGAGTATAAAGGCCTGCTTTCCACATGACGGCATCCATGGACTCGCTGCTTTCATGCGCACCTCTTTGTTTCCTTTATGCTCGTGTCCTCTGCTGCTCTGCTGCTGCTGGCTCGGCCCGGGGGCCACACTCTGCCTCATCCTGCTGGCTCTGAAGGAGATGGATGCGGCTTTTCTTTAGAACAAGAACTTGTGTTTGTCTGCACATAAAGACACATCCCCATCAGCCCACCACTGTTGGTCAACTGTTAGTTTATGGTTGAAGTGAGTTCTTGTACTATCATGTTTGGGTCTCATGTAGCCATGTGAGTCTTTATGTCAACACTGTAATCATTAACCAGCAACACGCCGCAACATCATTTTCTGTTTTTGCTTTAATCATGAAGGATCCTTGTTTTTACTTTCTCTTTTTCTGCATTTAATCCTCTTTTTATGGCCGTTCATATTATTTTTGTTGGGTTCATGAAAAAATTATGATAAGTTTGAATGTTTCGTTTCTTGTGCTTTTCAGTATGTTGCTGTTGAAGAAAAGGGAACTTCAGATACTGCTCAGCAACATCCAATTAAAATCCCAGAATCTCTCCAAAACTGGCGCTCAGACATCATGGACAATATTTCGGTCTTCCTTATAGAAGAGAAGATGTTAACCTAACCTTACCCAGGCCGGTTAGGTTTCACTCTCTCAGTCACTATCAAGAGTTCATGACTCACCAACAGCACAGGTCAGACTTCTTGGATGATGTATTAGTACAAAAATATGACAGCAGCCATATTATTGGTTAGATTATTCATTATAAATGCCCTAAAAGGAAAATCAGCTTCGTGTCTCAGACACAGGTGTTGATTTTTGTCTCTTATAAAATAAAAAGCTACACACAGCATAAGATTAAAGCGGTGTTTTCAATTCAATTCAATTCAATTCAATTCAAGTTCAGTTCAATTCAATTCAATTCAGTTCAATTCAATTCAATTCAATTCAATTCAATTCAACTCAATTCAACTCAATTTTATTTATACAGCGCAAAATCAAAATAAAAGTCACCTCAATTCACTTTATATTGAAAGGTAGACCTTACAATATAACATACAGAGAAAAACCCAACAATCATATGACCCCCTATGAGCAAGCACTTCGGTGACATCCTAATGCTTTTGTTTAAATATGATTGGTTTGTCTATTTTTATGAGTGATAGTATGCAGACGTTATAAGACCGAAGATTCTTGGTTGTAATGTGGGGGTGCGATCATGGCTCCGCAGTTGTTTATGATTAAAATTAATAACAAAAAAAAATCAAATAAGAAGGACACAAACTGCAGTCTCCTGAGATAAATTCCTGGGTTTAAGGTGCATCACCACTGGGACCCCCCTGCTACCTCACCTGTAATGTGGGGTCTTTAATCGATGACCATTCAGAGTGCACCGACTGAACATCCAAAATCCTACAAAGGACACGCAGATGCACGCCGGTGGACACAGAGAGCGGTTGTTTCTAAAAGCAGAGGAGAGCGACCTATTTAAAAGGTTAGTTTCTCAGCCCTGTGGGTGGATTAGCAAAACAAAGCACGAGCACTATATTTATCCGTTTCCTTATCTAATGCCACAGCCTCATCATGATAAGAACTTTGTGCATCTCCCCGCCCCTGGATTAATGCACTGTTCTCAGACTCCTGCAGCCATGAATAATAACCCACCATCACCCATCCCACTGTGTGACTGGCCACTGGCAACACAGCGATTTCACGCACTGGATACAGCCATTAGAAGGTTTTTACAAAAAACTTTGTCACGTTTGTCATGCAGGCGCTCCAAAAACATGAAACAGTAGATAGATGCTGTGAGGTATAAAATCAGGGAGAGGGGGAAAGCAGAAACAAACAGGGACATGAGAAAAGAGCAGATGATTAGCACAGAGATGGGAGATTATTCTGCTGCATCCTAATTTGGTGTTCACATGTGTCTGATACAGATCTGCAGGTTTCAGAGGCCCACAGGGAAGTAGGACTTTAAAATAAAACGGTGATCTATTATTACGAGAAATCTTTTCTTCAGACTCGTGGTCATGGCAGCAGATGCATTCATAAATGCTACACAAATAATATACAAACACTGGAGTGGTTGTGTTTACATCTGAAAGCTCTTGGTCCAACCTTACATCCTGACACTATGAACATAAAGAACTATGCACCACAGGTTTGAATGTTATGCCTCCACATGCAGACCTTAAAGCATCATTTTATATGTTCAAATGTTAACATCAGGCTGCAGACGTGTAACGACACATCAAAAGAAAAAACACGTATAAATAATTATATCACAAAAATGGCTCTGTTTTTTGCGCTGCCACACCCTGAGGCAAAGGTCACTTAAATTAAAGAAACCAACCAACATAAAGATGTTCTGAAGGAAGTGTGCAGGATTCATCTTGCGAGGGACATGAAGGCACAAATCTTTCTGGCAGCAGCTGCTGACAGATTTCAGGTGCTGAATAAAAAGCTCCATCACACAAACTGCTCCTGCAAGTGGCTATGATCAGGGACTGCTCCTTCGGGGTGGTGGAAGGAGAACAGATTCACATAGTTATATAAACCTTTTATTTTGTAGTTTTAGCTTAAAACAAAAAACATAACTGAACTAATTACTGATTTTGCAGCAGATTTTATTTAATCCTCAACTCCAGTTTGTGTGTAAAAAAAAAAACAACAGAAATGACTGTTTTTTCTGATGTGTGTGAACTCTGATCTGTGAGCTGGAAACATCCTGCTGTGTTACTGATGAAGGTTCAGTCACATAATGTCCCAAACCTCAGCAGTCCTGGTGAACATGTGTAGGAGTCGGAGCTGAGTCCCACTCTGTGGTACTCCAGGTCCTGTTGCCAGCTACACAACACAGGGAAACGGTAACCATAACAACAGGTAACCACTAACAACAAGCATCCATAATGACGGCACCTCACAAATTAGCTCTCTAATTACAGAGAGACAGTTCAGAGCCGCTGCTGCAGTTGATAACAACAACACAGCTTCTAAAAAAACTGCAGACATGCATCAGGTCTGCAGGTCAGCCACACAACGGAGACGTTCACTTTTAAAAAGCAGCAGAAACACAGAGACAAGCAACTCTACTTTTAAATACAGGATAAAATCCACTCATCTAAATCGCATGATGATTGTACCAAACTCTAATATTTCTCAGACAGAAGGTGAACCAAGGGGGAGCACTACAGGAAGTCAAGAATGAGACTCACAGCTGGAAATTTAAAGCAACAGATCTGATGCTTGATCCATTGTCTGCTTGTGGACCTGAGTTTGTGTGAGTGGAAAAGAAGTCAAACAGCAGCAATCAGTGTGTGTAGTTAAAGCAGCAGAGAAGCATCAGCTTTCCATCGGTTTGTAAATCAGTGTTACATGGGTACAGAGGCTGTTAGCAGCATGTTGTGTGTTCAGTTTGGTTCCATCATTTTCAGTCACTTCCTCTGCTCAGGTCATCGGAGAAGAAGAGGCAGTCACCTCCACTGGCTCCTCTGGGGCACACTGAGGCCTTCCTAAAGGACCGGATCTTATTTAGCAGTAGTTTTCTGCTCTGCCTGAGCAGCCAGATTGTTTTCTATTTTACATTCACACTCCAATAACCCCTCAGGAGCAACTTGGGGTTCAGTGTCCAGCCCAGCGGATGAAACAGCCTGCACTAGCTACTAACCCAGATGTTATCGATGTTATCACATCACCATATCCCTGGTCTGCTCCAGCGTCTCCTCCCAGTGCCTGAATCAACTCACCTAGAATTTTGGTTCCTCCCGGTTTTGAGTTCTTGCCTCCTCCTACAATCAACACACGGTACTCTTATTCTCTGGTATTTGTGGTTAGGTCCACTCCTGGAATACTGACCAGCCTTAGCTAAAGTAATGCTACAGCAGACAGACAACAAAAAAGCAAAAAACTTGCAAACAATTACATTTTACCAGTTATTTAATAAGAGGACTGACAGATAACAAACCCATCCCAATAAAGGAGATAACGACAATGCTGAAGAAATTAGAAAAGCTCAGTGGTGAGCAGGTGACCATATGCCCCATGACTAAGGTGAAGCCCCCCCCCTCCCCCTCTTACTTTCCCGCCTGTCATCAAATAGATATAACAAAAGAAACTATCAAATTAAGCATTGTGAAACAAAAGGGACTCAAAGGATGAAAACACCACAAATAAATGATGGCTGGATGATTCGCCCTCCAGCCTATTAACAGCAGTTAACCAGTTAACACCTGCTTATATCTACAGCTGCAGCTCTCTGATGCTGACTCTGTTATCACGTTATTTTGTGTCCATATAATTATTGTTCTTTGGTTTGGTGCAGGTCAGGGTGGATCATCTGTCTGATTGGTGCCAGTCATCAAACCTCTTCCTCTCCCCCGACAAAGAAATGAAGGTCATAGAGAGGATGTAGAAGCATGCAGAGCATCAACAAAACAAGCCGGAGAAAACCTTTAAACGGAGGAACACCTGAGAACAAACATGCAAAATGATAAACACTAAACTACTCCCCTTCTTAGTTCTGAGATTGTGCATCCCCAGTTCCTCTCTTTGATTCCTCCACTGGGCCGATGGAACAACTAGAAAGATGTAGGAACAATCAGCGAATCAGAGGCGACAGGCAAGAAAGACAGGAAGAGGAAACTGGGAGACAAGAACACAAACACGTGGATAAGGACGAGGATGACAAAGAAACACAGACGACTCCAGAAAGAACAAAACAGGGTCTAAAACATAGAAACAGCTCAGAACACAACAGCTGCAAATTTCTGCATTGTTCCAGAAACATTTATCTGCGTGGGTTCTTCCAGACACGTAACCGTGTGTGTGTGCGTGTGAGTGTGTGTTGGTACAGTAGCAGCGAAACATCAGATTCGGTCCCGTGTGGAGGCAAGCAGCACTGCTGGGATGACAGTAGGCCTGAGTCAGACTCAGCAACACCTGAGGGAGCATCACCAACCTCACATCACCACATCTGTGTGTGTGCGCGCATGTCTCACACCGAATGCTCCCATGTGTGTGTGTTAAATATGTGTGTGTGTGTGTGTGTGTGTTTATGAGCTCATGGCTGCATGCAGAGGGTGGCGTGGAGGGGGGAGCGCTGTGATGAGTTTAAGAAGTCTTGACAGCAGATGCCTGCATAATAACGCAGTGAGGGGACATGTGCAAGCAGGAAAATCAAGGACACCACGTCATGCGTGCCACTCATTTAAAGTAACAGTTTCTGTGGCGGCTTACAGCATTCACACAGATTATGTGCAGAAAAGGCTGCAGATGCTGCTAAATGGATTTGGAAATCGGTGCTGAGAAATATAGCCGAGCAGGGATTTAAAGAGCTGTGTGTGTGTGTGTGTGTGTGTGTGTGTGTGTGTGTCACATCAGCGGGACAATGAGACCACCATGCACAGCCACACACACACTCA
>VUQR01006269.1:2899-19745 GCA_015108515.1 Hemichromis elongatus | reverse complement strand
AGATTATGTGCAGAAAAGGCTGCAGATGCTGCTAAATGGATTTGGAAATCGGTGCTGAGAAATATAGCCGAGCGGGGATTTAAAGAGCTGTGTGTGTGTGTGTGTGTGTGTGTGTGTGTGTGTGTGTGTGTGTGTGTGTGTGTGTGTGTGTGTGTGTGTGTGCGCGTGCTTGGTGGAGGTCGAGGCGGCGTTGTTAGTGTGATTGGTTTGGTGAGATTTGTCAGCAAGCCTGTGAGCAGATGCTGATGTGTAGGAGGAGGCCAAGTTCAGCTTCAGCCCAAACAAGCAGAGCTTTTATTCAGGCTAACGCTACAGCTCATTAAAACAGAGCTGGAGTCCTGGAATCCTGGAATCCTGGAATCCTGGAACCTGGAGTTCAGGTCCTGCAGAATGCTCTGATCTGGTCCTGAATCTCAGTCTGAGCTCATTCTTGAAGGAAAAATGACCATCAGCATCAACATGGCAACAATTTAAAATGGACTCCTATCTATCTGCCTCCTCCACTGTGTGTGTGTGTGTGTGTGCGTGCTTGTACTTCTGTCTCTGTGAGGACCGGTTTGCGTGCTAAAGCATGAGAGTGCACATCACAACACTGAGCTGGAGTGGACAGAGGATGCTGCAGCAGAGCGAGAGCGTGTTGTTTTGCATTTGTGATGCGTGCTGATGCTGAGGCGTGATGTGATGTTCTCTCAGCACACCGGCTGGCACAGAAAGGGCTGCTGGGTATTTACCTGGCGAGGCTGCAGGCACACCGATGATGATGATGATGATAAGCCCTTACCTCTGCTTCACTTTTTTTTTTTTCAATTTGAGCAGAAATGTTTTGCTGAGCTGAAAAACTTTGTTTGACCTGCTGGTTTGCTTCCAGAAAACTCAAAGCTTTAAAATCCACAGGCAGCTAAACTTTAAGCAAATATTAGCTTCATTAAGATAATTAGAGCACACTTTTATGCTCAATGCGTTTAAACCGAGAGCTTCTGTGATAGTATTTTCTTTTTTAATATTTAATATTCAATGAGCCATTTTTGCTGCTAACAGGTCAGTGGTTCACGTCAGAGTTTCTTTTCTTCTCTTGCACCTGGTTCTGGATTCGTACCTGGAACCTGCAGAGATTTTCGTACAGGAATCATTCCACTCAAAGCTAGTAAAATCTAACACCTTAATCATGGAGAAATTAAATAATGAAGGTTTGTCTTTAAAAAAAAAAGAAGCAAAATCAGCCTCAGCTTATGTGGAATGTGCTCAGTCATGATAAAAGACATATTTCCTACTAAAACAATTGTAAATGCTCAGAATTTATTTAATACAGGTGATTTAAAACAGGCCAAACAGTCTCCCCATTTTTTGCATGTCAGACTTAGTTACACTTCTTTGAACTCATCTGGGATTTAAAAATAAATAAATAAATGTATATATGTGTGTGTGTGTGTGTGTGTGTGTGTGTGTGTGTGTGTGTGTGTGTGTGTGTGTGTGTGTGTGTGTTTGCGTGTCTTATAGAGTGACAGAGATGAGATGATTGTCCTGGACTCACAACAGTGGTAGTTTGTAGTGGAAACTTCCCTATCTGTATACACAGAGGCTCAAAAAACAATATCTACCACACAGCCCACCTTTCCTGTTGTCCTCCTCTTTCACTTGGCTGTATGTGCACTTATGCACACACACATGCACACACACACACACACACAGTGAGTACCAAAAATAAGGGGGAAAAATGAGATTCCTCATCATCATTTAGGTTTTTTCCAGTGATCTTACACCACAACTATCCGACAAACGACACTCTTCCTTAATTTAATAAGAATACAGTTTACGAGTCATTACCGGGCCTGACATCTGCACGATGTTCCAGCTGACACACAATTTGTGGTTACAGCTTCATCTCCTCAACAGTTAAAGCATATAACTATCTTTGACAGTAAATTATTGCTTACCTTGGCTTGTGGAAATGTTGGATTTAGAACAGAGGAACACTTCATCACGTTCTGTGACATCAGCCGCCTTGACTGACGAGGGCAAGCGATGGCTCTATCCAGAGCGATGCGCCTTTCTGTTAGGAAATACACACAGAGCATCTGACGTATGAACTTCAGTTGATCTCGTCCGTCACTCTCTAACAACTTTCTTTAATCTATTTAATTGTTGTTTGGTCTTCTATGCAGAAAAAAATCCCCCTTCTTATGATTTTCATTTGCTTTTCTCTGCACAAATGAAGAATTTACTACTGTTACAGCTGTTTCCTGTGAGTGTGAGGTTTAATAAAAAGAATTCAGAGACGCGGCTCATGAAAAATATGTGTACACTGGCTACAATCAGGACTTCTACTGAAATGTTCGGAGGCATCTAACGGGGAAAATATTTGCCCTAAAAAGTAACGAGTGCGCCACTCACAGCGCATTGAAAGCACATGAGTACAAGAAAACTGTTGCACCACATGTCCTGCTCTCCAAATTTGGCTTCGGGGGACCTTAGTCCTCTTCTCCAGAATAAAGTTCAAGTTGAAGGATCGCTGTTTGGATGAAATGCACACCAGTGTGCACATACAGGGGGTCAGATTGGGACTTCCAGAGAGGAATCCAAACACTGGAAAAGCAGTGGTTCATCAACCTGAAGGGACATGGGAGTTAAATTTAAACAAGGCAAGTTTATGCTTTTTTTAATCGTTGGTACCTTTTGATAGTTCGGTAGTTGCATATAATGGTTTACTTGAACTGAAGGTTGACAAAGTGTGCATAAAGTACATCGCAATTAAAAGAAATCATCATCTCTGTGTGCAAGTAATGTTTTATAACCCTAGGATAAAAGATTTTAGATAGTGCTGTATAAGTAACACCAAATAACATGACCAGCAGGCACATCACTGAAGAACGATACTATACCAACAGACGTTATTAAGCTGATCTTTTACAGTGAAGAACACCCACATGTAGTCACAGTTTATGCTGCAGGGAGTAATGACAGCTCATTAACATGGAAAAACAAGCCAGCGCTAATGCAAATTGGCTGAAGAAGAGACTGTAACTAACCTCTAATATGACAAAGCGCCTGGTTTTGTTTCTTAGGTTTGTTTCTCTGAATGTTTTGCTTGAATATACAGGAAAGTGTTAATTCCACGAAGCTTTGAGAAAACCTGGTGGCAACAGCATACAGAGACAGCCGTCACTGCCCAACTTCAAAATGACTTCCTCATGACATTGAGAAACTGTCCACTCTTCCTCTTTCTCTCCACTTTCTTTATCTATGTTGCTGTCTTTACCTCCAACCCATTGCACGAGAACTGCGTGTCAGGCTTGTCACACACTAACTCTGACATGCTCACCGTGGCTTCTTATCTGGCTTGCTTGTGAAATTGGCCACGATGTTCCTATGATACGGTCAGACATGCTAGCTATACAAAAGACAGGCAAAGGCAGGAGGAGACACCCAAAGAGTCAGACAGTTGAAGCCCATTTCCTGAGAGCAATATTGATCTGATCATCTCCTCTTTCCCTCTTCCAGCTCCAGCTCCTTCCCTCAGACAGCCTTCGGAGAAAGAGGTTGAGTGACAAAGACAGGGGAGAGGATAGAGGCTGAAAGAGACAGATAAGGGGATGACGGCACCGCATCTGTATTCTTTCTACCGGGCCCCGCTGTTCAGTACTGTACAGAAACTGCAAAGGGAACAGATTAATAATATATCCGCACAACCTCTCAAGTGGTGTGGCTCCCAAGCACTCCATTAAAACCACAAGTGCACAAGCTGCAGTAAAGCACTTTAGTCAGCAAACCCTCAAAATGCTCTATCTGTCCATCTGAAATGCACACCCCTCGCGCTCAAGTTCATTGCTATCAATCAGAAGCTATTAGGCCCAAGGAAAAAAAGCCACAACTGATAAAACCTTTACCGAAGTACATCTTAATTGATGCTTCCATATTCATCCTCCGTGTCCCTGTGGTGCAACGCTGACGTGATCTACAAGCTCATCAGAAGGATATTAACCAACTCAGTTTCGTCCAGTGAGACCAACCAAATAAATCTGGACCGTCTAAGCACTCACATTACAGCACCCAGCCCGTTTCCTCATATTCTCTTCTTGAGTCCTTTGGGGCATTGAGAAAGTGAACATTTTAGTGCTGCAGCAAATAGAAAGCAGTCATAGGTCTTCTTACGCTAGTAGCCATTCCTTTTTTTTACTAAGTTTTTCACTTGGAAATGAATGTTTTGGGGTTTTTTTTAAAGAGCGTGCTTCATTATTCATTATTAAGAATTATATATCCACTGGTATAATATCTGGGACTGACTAGAGCCATGAAACATAAATGTCTAATGTTATGCAGACTTCCAACTTTTGTATAATTGAAGAAAAGCATTGTGAGTACGTAGACGCTAGCAATATGTTGCTGAGTGTTTAAATGTAACCCAAAAAAATGAGCTCTGGTCATCTTTGGAGACAGATACACCACTTTTCTTCTTACTCTAAGAAAGCCAAGCTGTTTAGTCTTTCACCCAGTTGCACACTTTTGTGCCTAGGCGTCTTGTTCAACACGCGCACACAAACAGGGGAAACTCAGGGTTTGGTGTCTTGCCCGTGTGCAGACTAGAGGAGCCTGGGATCGAATTGCTGACATGTAGACGACCCGCTCTGCCTCCTGAGCCACAGCCGCCGAACATTCTGCTTCTCCTACACGTGAATTATACTTTTGCGTCACATCTACACCATAACTGGAAGCACCGTTTTAACCCCTAGCTTTGGCGGCAGGATTTGTTATTCACGCTGTCACTCAATTGTTTCTAATGATTGTTGCTTCCCAGCTCAGTCCGCATGAAGTTGGATTGTGCTGACGTAGTAACCGCATAGCTAATATTTCAGTGCATTTTAGTGAGTGTTGCATGTGTGTCTTTTGCACACTCACTCTTCAAGCAGGGTCCTCGAGTGTAACAGCATGGAGTCTTTTCAAAAGCGAAAGCACGTCTGAAGCAGACGATCGTTTGCTGTGTTGCTACAGATGAGGAAAGGAGAACTGTGAAAAGTATCCCAGTCTGATTCCCCTGAAACTGTCAGAAGTTCATGTGTGACAATTGTGTGAATGTTTGGCCTTTTCTCTGCGTCTTCCTTTGTTTATGTGAAGATTTCATATTTCTCTTTGTAGAGATGTTATTTTAAAGTTCTTTGTCTCCTGTGTTTTTTGCTCTCCTCCTTTTTGAATGCTTTTGCCCTAACTCACTTTACCTGTGGCTTGTTTCCTTATATGTATATGCAATCCTGCGCCTTTGCATGTTGCATGACTTTACCTTTGTTGGAGTGTGCCTATATGCTGTTTCCCACAAAGTTGCTGTCAATATTTGTTTTTCTACAATTTACCTGTTTTCTTCGAGCATTCTTTTCTACTATGCTGCATTTGGGCCTTCATCCCTAAACTGTGGGCTTAAACTTACCATTACACCTGATAACAATATGACGGTTTGCTTCTCGTGTTCAGCTTTTAGTTATCTGTCCCAGGCAGATGCAAACAAGTTGGTTAAATTGAAGCTTGGCTTAAAACACCTAAAACTCAGGCTTTTGTGTAAGATAAACACACCATGCTTATTTGTGTGTCTATTAAAAGGTAATTTGGAACAATTTAAAAAAACAAACAAACGTGCAAACCAAACTAATCAGTCCCTGCAGGTTTTGAGCATATCTATGAGGGCCAGTCCTCTCCTGCCACCACCACTCTTCACCCACTGCAGCCTTCCTCCAAACCTGAGCCTGTCCCCCTGCTGCTACTGGCATGCGTGCTGCTAACCTGTAAACAATTCATGAGGGCTCTCTCCATATTTCATGGGGCGAAAATGGATGCTTCATGTCAGGAGTGAGCAAGAGTGGAAAGGGAGAGCGACAAAGCAAATAGACTGAGCGAGAGACCGATGACAAGAAGTATGACAAAGAAATGAGATGGGAGAGAAGAATAAAATAGGATGAGGGAGGGGAAAGGACAGAGAGAAAGGGAATTGAATCTGCACAATCTGTGCAGTGGATTCCCTCAGAGCTCATCTCATATCTCTCTACAATTAACTTCCATTTCACCTCATCCATTCATCGGCCTACTCTTGACTGTACGTGCAGCTTCCTTTGCTCACTGACGCTGGCTAAGCGGAGGTGATAGGGCACAGATACCAGGATGAAACAAAGGCCAAGCAAGGAGGAAGAAAGGCAGATGGAGAAGGAGAGAGACAGACGCACAATCACTCGGCTCGGCTAATGAATGCGGCGGGTGGCGGCTCCTCCACAGGGAGCTGCCCTCATAACTGACAGGGCCTGGCTGGGTGTAGTAATTGAAAGTAATGATAATTAATATCATCGGCATAATCACCATTCGTTATTACAGGGAGGATGTTTATGACTTCCTCTGAACGGGAGAAATAAAGCACAGTGTGTTCAAAAGAAGGGAATCTCATTAACCTTTTAGCTATCCTAATCTTGTTTGATATCAAAACGGGAAAAGTGATAACTGTTTTGCAGGAGAGGCACGGTTATTAAGGATTTTCTTCAAAAAAAAAATGAAGAGAAGGAAAAAAAACATATTCATATTCTGCTACTTTTCCTCTCCATCGAACTGGCAATTGATGTTAAATCTGGATAAATTGGATTTGATGTCATGGATAACAAGTTGGGATTAACACACACACGCAAACACACCCACACACACACAAGACTCCTCCTGCATCAATGGAATCAGCATTTTCAGTTATAGGCACCCACAACAATCAAATAGAAGTGCAGTTGAGAGGGAAATTATGGTAGTCAAATGTAGGAGATAAGCGGAGGACTATGACCAGGACCAGAGTCAGTCTTCAGTTTATGGCAGTCTCAAGTTGGTGATGTATCAGGAGGTGAAAGGAGAATGTCATAATAAACGAATGCAAATCCCGAACATTACTCTACTTGTTTGAGTACGACATGCGATGTAACCCCAAGCGAAACATAGTGGAAGATTAGTAATATCATGAGTGAAATATGATTCTGGTCAAATTAAGCAATCAGGCCAGCTCCACTCCGACGCGCTGTATTTTTCACGGAACACGAGAAAAGAAACTGAATTATGAAGGAGAAGATGTCACTCAGAGGGAACAAGCTTCAACCAAGCATGCAAGAAAAAAAAAATCCTTTTCTCCCTCATGCACCCTATTAAAAAACAACACCCTATAGTTATTCAGTTAGTTCAAGTACAATTACATGCCTTTCAATTGCAAATCAGAGCAGAGCTGTGAATCCAAATAGACAATCAAGTAAGGTCGCTTCCAAAAACACAGGCCTCACGTTAAGCCAACTCCAGCCTATTAGGGAAGGGACATATGTAGCTAAATTACAGCGTGCACCCAGGGGATATGCAAATCTGCAGGACTGCATGACTTACCTTCTTTTTTTTTTATCATTCAAGCCATGTCTGTGTGATAAGCCTCGTAAGAGAAAGCACAGGGATATTGGCTCACGGTGGGCCAGTGAATGCCTCTCTTTTGTGATGAGGTTATCAAATGCTTTCCTAATAACCAACAGCCCAACTTTGCCCATGTGAAAGGATTAAGGAGAATTGTTCTGATAACAACAACTGAATTGTTTCACCTTTAACACGGCCGCTGTGAACGTTAGGAAGAAGGCGAAGAGCTGTTTCACTGTCTGTCTGTCAGCCTTTTTTAAAGATCAGACATCTTGACATTTTTCTATCTTTGGCTGCTAACAGTTTGGTAGCTTTTGTCTGCACTCCTCACTTGCACTTTCAAGTGAAACCTCTGCTTCTAATAGTGGCCGCTGGTGCAAAGGGTGCTTTGAGTAATTAGATATGGATTCGTACTGATTTGCCATAATTGCTGGGATAAAGGGAAAACTCACAAGTAGCAGCTTTCCTCACTTCTTTTCTTTTTGTTTGGTCTTCTTTGTGTTTTTCCTGCACTACCTCTCCTTAATAGCCTCGATTTTCAACATCTCTGTCCTCGCCCAAACCCCTCTCTGTCTCTCTCTATCTCTCTGTCTTTCATTCTCACCCAAGCTCTCACAATCCCTTTCTCGCTCCCTCCTGGACCACCCAGTAAGCTGTCTCTGTGTGCTCCAGCTGTTCCCCTGCTGTGGCTTGAGTTTGTGTTACTTTGTTTCCGCGTGGTTACGATTGAGGCAGCCCCCCCACACATGCACACACACCCTGCTCCCTCCACACCTCAACTTATCCAACCCCCTCTGTACTGTTCTGCCCCACATCCTTTCCCCTCTCCCTGCTCATGCCCTAAAAGAATCAGAGAAGGATGGCTTTTGTATCAAGTGCAGGTGTCCTGGGTGGGTGAAAAGGGCCGCGGTGGCTATGGCTGCCTACCGTCAGGGGGTGAGTTTATTCAGCCTGGGATCCCCCACCTGTGGCAGGTCTTGACCCACATGAGTCAGCCAGTCATTCGGTGCAAAAAAAACCTTTGTGGCTGAACGCTATTATTAAAGCCATTATTCTCTGTGTTGTCGCATACACACAAGAGACCTGGCAATGCTGCAGAGCTTCTTGTTCCTCATGAGCGATTCATGGTTAGCTACTCATCCATGCCACACACCAGTCTAGACTGGTTTGATGTGAGAAAAAGGGAACAAAACTGTTGAATGATCGTAAAGAGAATGAGGAAACTGGACTGACAGTAGACTACACCATTTACAATTGTGTGAAAGAGGTTTTTTTTTTTTTTAAACAGGACTCTGTGCAAGTGTCCTCTATGATTTGTTCATGATTCATTCAAAATAACTTGAAGCAATCATTTTCTGTTTAACCTTATCTTTAACTTTATCTTCTTACATTATCATTTACAGTGTTGCTTCATTTTATTTAGGTTTTGCATTCATTCATGCACTGCTCTCTAAAGTTCCTGCCACAGCATGAGGCCTGGCCTTTGACTGTCGAAGCACCTTGATTCTTATCTTTTTTGGCCATTTGTTGCAGATTTGATGCTCTGCCCGTGACCATTGTCCTATTGCATGACCCAGTTTTAGCCAAGCTTTGGCTGTCAGACAGATGGCCTCATACTTGACTCTAGAATACTTTGGTATACAGAGGAGTTCATGGTCAACTCAACAACTGCAAGTTGTTCAGGTCCTGGGGCTGCAAACCAAGAACCTTCAAGCTGGGTGGGTTAACTGCTTTAATCTGGATGAATGTTATAGTAGCAAATTATTCTTATGAAACCGGTTTGAAATGAGCAAATCCTAGCAGGTTCTGTCATGTCGGGGTAAATCACAAGAATCTGGTCAATATCCTGTTTGACTCGTCGTTTATTTTCAGGTTTGGTCTTTGAAGCAATTTATTTATATTTCATTAATGAATGACAAGGTAAAATAAATGATAAGACTACTAAAGATTAGTAGGCAGTATTATTTTATCAGTTAATTGTTTAACAGTTACATAACTCTTTGCATAATTTTGTTAATGCCAATGTTTGATCTAACAACTATAGCAAATTTCCACACAAAAAAAAAGGTTTAAAAAAGACCCCTTTGACATCTATTTTTCTCAAGGTCTACAGTTTAAACAGTGAGACTTATCTTGGATTGCAGTTGCCAGGTGAGCTTGGGAAGATTTGCCTCATTAGTAAAACACAACAGCAGCCTTGGGGGCAAAAAAAGGGGCAGGTCATCCCTTGGCTCTGATCTTCACACAGTTTTGCATTTAGCTTCCAGATGGGTCAATGCAGGGCACAGTGAAGAGTGTGCTGATTTTAGTTACATGCCCCGAGGACAACTCTACCGTGGAGCCTGAGGGCGTGGATCTCCGTCCTGTTGATCCTGCCATATACCACACTACAGCTCAGGAAGTGAGATTTTCAGTGTGTGCATCGCATCAGAAAGAACCACTGCCAAAGGGGGTTTTGTGTACCTTTCACATCTAGATTGTAACTAAAATTCAGTCAAGTCTGTGTCTTTCTCTGTCTTATCCTCGCCATTGTGCTCATATTTGACAAACCTGATATGAGTCTACACAATTTGTCAGTGCATGTTTTGTTTCAGCAAGGGATTTCTCATGCTGAAGGTGTCCAATTATACACGGTGGTAGAGTAGGGACTGTCAAGTCCCTTCAGAAGGGGTGGTGTGTGTTGGAGGGGTGGCTGAAAAATAAATAGTTTGTGAGTCCCTTAACAGTGGAGAGGAAGAGGTAGGGGTGGCTATGGAGAAGGTTAACCTCAATTTAATGAGTGTGCTTGTAAGATTCAAATTTCGGCACGAGTAATTTGAAGACAGCACGACCCTCCTCGCTGTCTGTTGTATCACTGGACCTTAAAAAACAGAACAAAACTAAAAAATTAAATAAATCTGCCATTAATCAACCAATTTTTTCTGAAAGCTGAACAATAATCTAGGAAAATACTGCATTTAAAACAGACTTTTAAATACTTTAATCCGCTTGTTACGATTGACATCTTTAGCTATATCAGGGTCCAAAGGCTCCTTCAATTCCCAAACAAAAAGCAAACACTGAGGAACCATGGGGAGCTGAAACAATTTAAAATATTTCAGCTCCACTGAAACAATGTGTCAGTATGTCTGTTCTCACATGTTTTACAATAAAGTTTATTGTTGAAAAAGAGGACTTACAAAGGGTAAGCAGCAACAGATGTTAGCAGGAAGTTAGCAAGCTAGTTTTCCGCCTAAAGCTTACGAACCATGTTCTGACTGCAGTGTTTCTAAAACTCCTTTATAACTTTGGACTTAAACAAAGACAGAAACCTATCAGTGATGTTTGGAGGGTTAATAAAGTGGACTTATTTGGCAATATAATCTGATGGCTAGCTACAGAGTACTAGTTAAGCTAAATACATTAACATAGCAAAGATGCAGGACGAGGGTTAAACTGTTTTCAGTAAAAGTTTGTGTTGAGGGTAACTGATTAGGCAGATACAAATATGTGTAAGCTTAAATTCAAAATTTCAAGTTATTATCTGAAAATATTGCGTTATGCATCTCAATCCTTTGACCTACCTAGTATCTTGAAACTTCGAGTTTTATCCAAGTAATTCGAAATTCTGATATTGGTTACACAAAATTATGAATTATTAAGTCAAAATTATGAGACACTAATCTGAAATTTTGACTTACAAATGGCAAAATAATTTTTCTTCTTGTTTCTGGCAGAAACAAGCTTCAATACAAACGCCATCAACTGGCAGAAAGAAGACGTCAAAAACTGACCAAACTTCCGCTCAGACGACGTCTGAGATGAAATGTCCATAACAACAAGGTTAGTAATTAATATGTGGTTTCATGGTTTGGATTAATGCTATGAAAAAGCTTAATCTCCACAGTGAAATGTTAGTTGGCCTGAGAGTCATTCTTTTCTGAAGCATTCAAATATTCAAAAGCCCAGGGGCTGTTTTTAAAAACTTAGCTTAAAGAGGTGCTGCACAAAAGAAGAAAGGTAATAAAGAACTGGAGACGCTAAAAATGGCCACTGGTTATTTTTTTGGAGGGCTTATTTAAATAAAACAAAACACAAAACATTACGACTCATCACAAAAAAAAATAGCCTCAGCGCAGTATACGCCTGGACTGGAAACAGGGCCGATATGTCATCACTTAACAAGCACTTGTTCAGCTTCATATTTCCAGTGAAACGCAAGTTAAATTCGAGGTCAAGGTCTCTAAGATGTTATGTTTATTAATGAATCCTAGGATTAAACTGAGCTTCAATTAAAGATCTAAAGTAAGAAAAAAGTTCTCGCTTTTCTTCTTCACTAATAACACGAATACTGGATTGAGAACATGTATTTAATGTGTTTTTCTGATAAAAATTAGCCTTTTTCTACCAGCAAAACAGCCATTCACATCATCCTTTGTTAACTCTGAGAAACCAATATTGTATTGGAAACAGGCTTCAATAAACTTACAGCGCTGGCAGAATTTGTTCCACTTGTTAAGATCTTATTGACTCCTGGTCCTGTTTATGATTATCAGACACACTGACAAACAGGCCTTCTGTATCCTGTTTAAAAATTTTAACAAAAAGAATTCAGATGTCTTGCAATTAGTTGTAAATACTTATATATTATCATATGAAATCTTTTCATTGTCTCCTTTCTCTTTATTCCTTATTCTTCCTCTTTTTCTTTTATATGCGCTATTCAATATCCCTGGTGCTCGTATTACTTAGAGATTCAATAGCCTGTGTGAAAAGCCATCCATGAGTTTACTGCTTCCTCAGACACCCAACCCCCCACCGGCACTGAGACTCTCGTGTGGCTGCCCCATGCTATCACGCACAGCTAGTTAACTCCGGCCCTGCTTACATACATATCTCCTCCTTTTCAACTTCCAGGAACTTTTGACCGTACGATTAAAATCTAGCTCCATTTGAGCTGTTTTAGCCATTCTGGCAAGCCCACTAATATCTACTTAAAGACACAGATAGATTAACGAGGATTTGAGTCGCTTGATCCGGCGCCAGAACGAAACTATTGCTTTTAAAGATTAGGAAGTTCAGAGGAACCGAGGAGAGATGAAAACATCAAGATGTCATCAAACTGAACCCAAAGGGAGCTTCGGGCAATTTTAGTGCTGAACAAAACAAAAGGTGACATGGCTCAGCGTTTGCTCTCTTTCTTTCTTTCTTTTTCCATTTCAGTACATCTCCCTTTATTTTTCAGCAGATGTGATTACAATGATTTTTTCCCCTCTCTTTTATTTGAAAGGAAACTCCTCTGGGTTTATTTCCACAGTGTGTGATATTTAACCATTCAATCTTTCAACATTAATTTGGGATTTGTTGCCCCCACGCCGCCCTCCCTCCCTGCATCTCACACACGCTCACACACACAAACACACCCAGACTCCCCCTCTTCTTGGCTATCGGACATCAATCTAGCCAGCACCGTCTGCTAAGCCTCACTGGGCAATTAACCACATTGAGAGTGAAAGCTCTAATCAATCCCTGGCCTTCTCCATCACACACGTATACACAAGTAAACACACACACAAAACATATACAAATGTCTTTGCCATATATATTTTTGGGGATGTTTTTTTGTACACATTTGTGTAGCTTGTACATTTGATTTTTTTTCTGCTTTGTTTTGTAATGTGATTCAAGTTTTTTTTTTATGGGCTGCAGAACAGGAACTTGGTGAGTTTAAATGTAACCTTTAAAGTCTCTGTTCAATTAAGGGCATACACAAACTGATTATGTTATCCCTGTTGCTGGTGCCTTTTTTGCATTTATTTGTAAAAACAGATTGTTCAGGTAAGTCTGGCTCAAAGAAGCTTCACAGATGACTTATTTATAACATACCAGGATAACATATCATCTGACAAAGCTCAGATCAACTCAGACTAGTCTCTTGAACATAGATTACAGAGCACCTCTCGGTGTATGATGCTACCACATCAATATAGACCAACAGGATTGTCTCTGGCACCTTGATGAATCTGTGCCATTAGGAATTAAAGCAGTTCTGAAGGCAGAAGGGCGTCCAACCCAGTACTATCAAAGCGTATCTAATAAAGTGACCATATAGTACAGCTAGTTTTTATTTTGTCTTAATTTTTATGAAATTAATCATAATGTTTTACATAAAGTTTTAGTTAACTATGACAATGACTGTACTTGCTTTCGTGCACTCAGACCACTAGCATTTAATGTGTAAGTGCTATGAGCACACCTGCTGCACAGTTTACCCAGCATCTCAGCTATGATATAAAAATATACATTACCAATATTGTGCAAACAAGAAGAGATTTAAAAAACTTGTTTTATAGGTCTGCACATGGGGAAAAAAATAAAAATCAGGCTAAAAATGTCTCAAGAAGAGCCTGCAACCCTTCTGCCCGTGGGCTAAATGTGAACTGTGAGGTCGACCGCTGCGAAATTCAGGCATCCTTCCTCAGCTTGTCTTATTGATTCATGTGGGCCTAAATGTCAGCACCAGCAGGGCAGAAGACCCCGATAACCCCCCCTACGGAGAGAGCAGGTGACGGGGGGGCTAAAGGCAGCTTACACAGTCTCGTCTCAAAATAGCATACTTGACCATGACGCTGTAGACATGATTGATTAGGCAAAAAGTGATTTGTTGTTTTTAAAAAAACACATATATAATAAAAGTCCACATGATCAACAGCAACACATTATTATCCCTTCTATCCACGTATTCCTAACAACATAACTGGAATAGGGGTCATGATTGAAAGGTGAGGGAATACATAAATATCATGTCATCTACAAACCATGCTTAGAATTATTGATCCGTGGACTATTGATTTGGCGTCTTTGTTCGCGCATTTGAGGGTAAGTTCAGCGCTTTGATCATTTGGTGCGTTACGCTGAATCTACATCAAACAGAGGACAGGAATCAATAGCTCCTCCCTGTTACATGAATGATAATGAAATCAGCATGATCAGTTGGATGCTGGTGATTGATTATACTCCAGCTTTTAGGTGATTCGGGAACATCCCGAATCTTCTTTTACAATTTCTTGCTTCTATGCGTACGTTATTTTGCCTCCCACAGTGCAAACACCACCGTAAAGAGCTGGAAAGTAAAAACTTGCCTGTAGTTGTGAATTTAAGTCTAAGTGCGTGTGCCACTGTTAACTCTGTGAGTTGTTGTATATCTAACCAAGGCAAACCCAGTACCTCATCCAGTATGTGTACTGGGATGGACTTGGGTCTAATTCTGGAGGGGTGCTTGAGGAGAACAGGCACTCCCAGGCTAATAAAGAAGCACCCTCAGATGAAAGGGCTTACATCTCAGTACAGTATGTGCAGTCGCTGTCTGCTTTGACAATGCTGAACTAGGAGGTTAATTGCTAGGTTTAACTGAAGCAACACTGTCTGCTGAAATTTGCCTGCATGTTCAAATCCCACCCAGTTTACTATCTGACTTGCGCCAGAGAGCCTACGCAGATATGTCCTAATATGTAATTTGGGTGCAGGCAAATAAGATAGATTGCACCAACTGTAACTTTCACAAGTCGTAGGGGTAGCACCCACACTAGTAGCTCAGTTAGAGAATTAGACTCAATGGGACTCTGAGTCAGTGCCAACTTGTTACTCAAGCTGCAGCAGTAGCTTATGGGAAACACTAAAGACTGTATATAAAGGATGGACATGGCCACTGGGACTTTATGATACCTCATTTTGAAGCTTCAGTGGTTTAGCTGTTGCCATATTGATTCTCTGGAGCCAGAAGTTACTGTATTTGGATCAGAATTGTTATTGCAAGGTTGCTAACTTGCAATAAAGCTGCAGCCATGAGATGCATGGGTAAACTATACAAGCGTGCATAGACTCACTGGCCACTTCATTAACAAGTGCTTGTTAATGCAAATATCTAATGAGGCAATCACACGGCAGCAACTCAGTGCATCTGAGCATGTAGACGTTGTCAATACGACTTGTTGATTTAAGTGATTTTGAACGTGGCATGGCTGTTGGCGCCAGATGGGCTGGTCTGACTAATTCAGAAAGTGCTGATCTGCTGGGATTTTCCCATACAGTTATCTCTAGGGTTTACATAGAATGGTCCCAAGAGGAGAAAATATCCAGGATGGCAACAGTAACTCAAATAACCACTCCTTACAACCAAGGTATGCAGAAGAACATTTCTGAGTGCACAACATGCCGAATCTTGAAGCAGACGGAGTACAGCAGCAAAAGACCACAGTGGGTGCCACTCCTCTCAGCTAAGAATAGGAAACTGAGGCTAATATTCACACATGGTCACCAAAACTGGACAAGGGAAGACTCGAAAAACATAGCCTGATCTCATGAGTCTCGATTTCTGCTGCAACATTTGGATGGTACGGTCAAGAATGCTGCATACAACATGAAAGCATGGACCCACCTGCCTCATATCAGTGTTTCAGCATTTTGTTAGTGGTGGTGTAACGGTAACACACTTCACACCACTGAGCAACACTAATGATGTCCGTAACGAATTATGAACAAAACTTAAAAGATCTCAAACAGTTTTTTCCCATCATGGATGTGCAAATCTGCAGTAACTGTGTGATGCGCTCATGTCAGCATTGACCAAAATCTCAGAGGAATGTTTCCAGCACATTATTGAATCTATGCCATAAGGAGTTAAGGTACTTCTGTAAGCAAAAGGGGCTCCAACACTGTACTAGCAAGGTGTACCTAATGAAGTGGCCTGTGAGAATCTATCAACATCTAGCTAATAGATTCCTCCTAATTTTAAAAGTAATAAGATTAATTTTAAAAAATACAAAATTTTATTGTGCCAGGCTGTAACTGTGTTTTTTATTCTGCTTTAAAACTGGGTGTTTTCATGGGGACCAGCTTTTTTTGTAGTTTTTACCCAAGGTTGCTGCTTGGTTGCCCCTATGAGCACTTTGAAATACCGCCAGCTCATTGTTTATATGTTGACATATTTCACACAAAATGTTCATCTGCTGGTTAAATAAAAAGGCAAAAAGGGATTACAAAAGTCTGAATTCTCCACACCCAGTGAAGCGCTGTAGCAAATTTCATCTAAGGCTATCTATCAATAAACTTCATGGACAATGCACTAAAAATAAGTTTATTAAAAATTAATCTCTTGGAGAAAATAAAAAAACTGTAGTGGAAATATTTCTTGCATTCTGGTGGCCTAAGCACAGTTTTTAGTGAACTTGCACTGCTCGAAGAAACAAAAAACGGCATCATTACACAGTTACAACTCTCTTCAGGTACAGAAAGTGCTAATCTGCTGGGATTTTCCCATACAGTTATCTCTAGGGTTTACATAGAATGGTCCCAAGAGGAGAAAATATCCAGGATGGCAACAGTAACTCAAATAACCACTCCTTACAACCAAGGTATGCAGAAGAACATTTCTGAGTGCACAACATGCCGAATCTTGAAGCAGACGGAG
>VUQR01006268.1:1542-16191 GCA_015108515.1 Hemichromis elongatus | reverse complement strand
GTAAAGCTGGAGTTTAAAGTGCAACAACTTATGCTGAACAATGTAACATGATTCATTTATTCCAAACTGTGATATTTCCTACATATAACCAACGTTAAATGAAAAACCCTGAAGACTGATCTGGACTTAATGTCAGAGTCTCTTGGCTAAGAAGAGACTGGGGATAGAAAAGCAATTTTGGTTTAAGGCAACCATTTAAAGAAAGGATACAAAAAGAGTTCTTTTTTTTTCTCTCATAGAAATTAACACATGGGTCTTTCAGACAGTGGGAACAAACAGCCGGTATGAGCATTAAGATGAAAGACTTCTTGGCACGTGAAATCAGTTGTTTTTCTGTCTTTGGCATTTAGCTGCCTTTTATGCCTCAAAGATACAATCACAGTTTGGATTCTTGCATTCTTGTAAAACCACCAATAACTTGAAGTGATTATTTGGTCCACTCTTCTTTACAACATCGCTTCAGTTTATTGAGAATAGTAGGTGTTTGTTTATGAATAACTCTCTTAAGTTCCTATTGCAGCTTTTTTCCAATGCAGAGGTCTTAACTTTGGCTGGTTTATTGCAGAGCCTCGATCCTTTTCTTTTTCAGACATTCTGTTGTAGATTTATTGCTGTGCTCGGGACTGTTGTCATGACCCAGTTGTGGTCATATTTTGCTGTTAAACAGATGGCTTCACTTTTGACTGTAGATAACTTTGGTATACAGAGAAGTTTATGCTCGACTCAATGACTGCAAGGTGTCCAGGTCATGTGGCTGCAAAACAAGCCCAAATCATCAATCTTTGGTTTTTCTCACTTTCTCTGGACAGTCTGCAGGGAATTTGCTTGGATGTTCACTCCAGGGAAGATTGTGGCATTGTGTTAATACACACCTGAAAGTTTCAGTTTTTATAGAGGTGGTCACTCTTGCTACTAACTGTTGTTACTTACAGTCCTTTATTTTTCACATGACTGTACAGGAAAACTGTCTTAGCTGCAGGTCACTGAAGCATTTAATGCAGACCGCTTAGGGTTTGGTTTTTAAAAGTTCAGTATGATGAGAATATTGTGTCACTGATTGGGTTAAACACTGTAGATTGTTGATAATTCATACAGTTATACTTCAATGGATCACTGTGCTACAAAGCTTCAGTCTTCATCAACACTCAGCAGAAGACACAAGCTGTCTTCCCTTCACTACAACTTTCTGTCCAGACGTCACTTGCCTAATCCAGATTAAAAACCCACTGGAACTTATTCGATTAGTGGTGATTATATTGTAAACCCTAGGGCAGCCAAAAACCAGCATGTGTATGACTCAGCAAGGCTGGCAGAAAGACGGGGGAGCAGAGATTCGCTGAAGGATGCTAGTGCTGAAGGACAGCGGCAGATTGTAAATATTTCACGACTGCTGTGACGACAGACACGTGGAAGCAGATGCAGGAAATGATCAACAAACATAGTAAATGACAAATTTGATTCGGTTTAATTTGTGAAGCGCTTTCACCTGTTTATTGTTTTTCTGTGTGTGCTGTGTGTGTCTCTGCACAGATAAAGCTCAGTGACTTGTATAGAATCATAACACTGCTGCCTCTAGTCCCAGCCACACACAGTATATTTCATTTCTGCAAGGTAACAAGTTAATACACTGTAAGGAAAATCTCAAGAGTTGTGACTTTGATCTGTGTGTTTTGCATACCAAATACACAGATGACCTTGTGTAAGTGAGAAATATAAACCAGCCAAATATTGTGATACTGACCCCGAGCAAACATCCTCTGCAGTATACCAGTATACTCTCCTTACGCTCTCCTCAGCCTCCCTGCAGTCTTTTCAAACCTTTTCTCTTCCTGCTTCCTCATTATCACCCAAATTAAACATTTTCCCCCTGTCATCTACAGTTGTGGAGCCAGAATGTGACAAAAGCTCAGCTACGACCTATTTCTGGTACCGGCAGACTCTGAACACGACCAGCACCATCGCAGAGAGCGGAGGCCTCAACATCAAAATGACCCTGTCCCTGCTGGTAGCCTGGATCATTGTCTGCCTCGCCGTCATTAAAGGAATCGCTTCCTCTGGGAAGGTTGGGAAACAACAACTCAGAAGTAGATGAGAGAAAAATATGAAAGCTTGTTTTTTGCTAAATGGATGTCTTTTTCTTTTGCACCTGTACAGGTGATGTACTTCAGCTCTCTTTTCCCCTACGTGGTGCTGTTCTGTTTCCTGGTCAGGGGTTTAATGCTGAAGGGCTCTGTAGATGGTATCGCTCACATGTTCACTCCCAAGGTTAGGATGAAAGAGTCATTGTTCCTCTCCTCTATTTATTCAACCATGCACGCTAACAAAAACACCTCTCCTCACATCTCAGTTGGAGAAGATGCTGGAGCCGCAGGTGTGGAGGGAAGCCGCCACCCAGGTCTTCTTTGCCCTCGGTCTGGGTTTTGGAGGAGTCATTGCCTTCTCCAGTTACAATAAGATTGACAACAACTGCCACTTTGACGCCGTGCTCGTCTCTGTCATCAACTTTTTGACCTCCATTTTGGCCACGCTGGTCGTGTTTGCTGTGTTGGGCTTCAAAGCCAACATCATGAATGAAAAGTGTGTTGTGGAGTAAGTAACCACTAGTTTTTTTTGTCTGTTGGCAGCATTGAATGTAACCCCAAAAAAAAGAAATAAAAGTCTGACAGCATGGTTCATGAGTACTGGATATTAACCAAATATCATGCCTCAAATTTACAATCCTCACAATCTTTATGTTATAAACAGTGGCAGTTATCCTTATTTTCAGATACTGTGGTCAATGCATGTGCGAGCAGTGCTTTTGAGCCAAACGGCATGGCTTCAGATTGTTCTGAGTTCTTAGTTTCTGATGGCTTTTTTCTGTTCATGGCTCTATCGGATGTCAAAGACAGGGAAAGTCATCCATTGAAGAAAAGATTATTCTTCTCAAAGTTTTAGCCTCGTCATGGTCATCATACACACACAGTTTTGGCACAAACCTGCTCTTCAAACCTACATAAGGACCAGACAATCAGGGGAAAGTTGAAAATTAAATTCAATTAATTTAATTAAGGAAGTTTTTTTTTTTTAAATAAATTTGAAACGTATAAGCTACTCTGGTAGCCTCCAAGAACATAAATATGTATCTGGAAATGAGCAAAATAGGTCTTTGAACTGTGGGAGGTCTGTGAGGTCACAGCACTAACCACTGCATGAAAAATGCACGTATCCATTTACTTTTTTAAAAATACATGTTTTTGGCACATTAGCTTAACATAAGTGTTAATTTAATTTGAGTGTTAACATAAGTTAACACTCAAATTAAATTTGTTCCAAACACAAAATACAGGAGTAAAAACCACAATTTTTGTTGCACTTTTTACTTACTTAACTAATTTGCAATACCTTAAACATTATAATTATTTATGAGGAAAACAGTCACATCCTTTATAAATAATGTGTGGGTACCAAAGTGTAATTGTTTATTAAATTATTGAGTGGTAGGTGAAATTGTAAATGAATGTTTGTATGCATCATCTTACATCATGTGTTTCTCCCCCACAGGAGACAACAAAAACTAATCTATTCTAATGTAATCTTTATGTAATTTAACAGCAACAGGTTTTTTTCAAGAAATTGTACCTTCCACGGCTTTTTGTCAAAGCATCAGTCAAGCAGTTAAATATGTATTACATTTATTGTGATTCTTTTCTATCTGCAGGAATGCAGAAAAGATCCTGGGATACCTCAACTCCAACGTCCTGAGTCATGATCTTATTCCCCCACATGTGAACTTTTCCCACCTCACCACGTCAGACTACGCTGAGATGTACGGGGTCATTAAGACGGTCAAAGAGGACAGCTTTCCCCAGCTGGGTCTGGAGCCTTGTGTTCTGGAGGATGAGCTGAACAAAGTGAGCCTTTGGCACACATAACTCAGCTGACTCCATAGCATGTTCTGTGTTTCACACCTCTCGATGTCTCTCTGCAGGCTGTCCAGGGCACCGGCTTGGCCTTTATCGCCTTCACAGAAGCCATGACGCATTTCCCAGCATCTCCCTTCTGGTCAGTCATGTTCTTCTTCATGCTCATCAACCTCGGTCTGGGCAGCATGATCGGCACCATGACCGGCATCACCACACCTGTCCTCGACTCCTACAAAGTCCAGAAGGAGCTTTTTACAGGTAGGCCGCTCCCCAGCACCACCGCCACACTGACTCCCTCAGCCTCCGTGCTGTTAGTAGCTGAAACTCCTTGCTCAGCACTTAGAAAGGATTAAAGTACATCTGGGAATGAGCTGCATTAGGATTTATGTCCTCTGAGCAAACTGAATGGAAAGCAGAAACAGGAAATAATAGCACTTAATGGAAAAGAAAACCTTTTTAATTTACGCTCTCTCATCTGTTTTTTAAACTTTTTTCTTATCTTTTCTTCTAAATGAGCTCCAATTGTTTCTCTGTGTTTCTTTCAGTGTGTTGCTGCATCATCGCTTTCTTATGCGGCTTGTTGTTTGTTCAGCGGTCGGGAAATTACTTTGTCACCATGTTCGATGATTATTCGGCCGGTCTGCCGCTCACTATAGTGGTCATCCTGGAAAATCTGTCTGTTGCTTGGATATATGGCACCAAAAGGTGAGGCTAACTACAAGATGCTGCTCAAAGTTGTGTATTAAACTACAAAAGTGTATCAAAGGAAATGATCCTTACTGCAATTTGTTGTTCTTTGTCAGGTTCATGCAGGACCTGGAGGACATGTTGGGTTTCCGACCTCACATTATCTATTTCTACCTTTGGAAGTACGTCTCCCCTCTCTGTCTTATCGTTCTCATCTCAGCCACTGTCATCGAGATGGCCATCAGCCCACCAGGATACAACGCCTGGGTTGAAGAGCTGGTCAGTCTGTCTGTGTGTGTGTGGGGGGGGGGTTGTTTTGGGGGAAAAGAAGCTAAAGCACAATGCAAAAAACGGCGAACTATAAGAAAAATGTCCAACAGCAACGAACATACAGTATATGACGAATTGTACTAAGTTTTTTACAGGAATGCATACTGTGTCTCTATGTGAGTAAGAATAAACAGCACAGCAGAAATTCCCACCATTACACAGTCACAGGTTGTGCTTTATAGGAGTGATTTGGTTTTTTGAAAGGTGTTTCCTTTTCATTTCACCCCTCCTCTGTCGTTTTAGGCTCAGGAACGCTTTCAGAGCTATCCTCCCTGGGCTCTGGCCATGTGCTTCGCTCTTATCGTTGTGGCCATGCTTCCCCTCCCTGTTGTCTTCATCGCCCGACACTTCAACTTGATGTCAGATGGCTCTAACAAGCTGTCCGTCTCGTATCGTAAATCTATGATGAAAGACATATCCAACCTTGAGGAGCAGGATGAGGCTAGATTCATCCTTGGAGGCAAACCAGGGGAGGCACCATCATCAGGACCAGCACGCAAACCCTTCCTGACACCTGGAGGAAACAAACCCATGGACTCCCTGTCTCCAAATATTTGCTATGGTACAAGCTACCAAAATGCCGCCATAAGCCCCACCACACCAACTACACCAAGCACACCTCTTACACCAGAGTCTGACTCTTGACTGTTGCCCAGCCTTGACAGTCTTCCCTCTGACCACTCCTGTAGCACAACTTTACCCATAAGGTCTCCACTGGAGCTCAGCACAGCTCCAGAAATCCTCACCACTGCCCTGCTAATGCCACAAAACTGTACGTAGCCACCCAGTTTATGAGCACACGCTTCCAAAATAACACAAAGGAACTTCACAAGAAGATTTCCAGAATGTTTCCGAGCATCTGGAGGTTAGAAAGCAGGAAAAAAGGGAGACATTTCACTCCTTTACAATTAATGAAACTCTGAAATCAGGTTCAGATTAACAGTGACACACTACATCTGTATATATTTAAAAACATCAGGTTTATGTGCTCAGAATGAAGTTCTGTGATCTGGTTTTCTTTGCCTTAGTTTAAGGATCCCCTAGCAGACGCCAACCCCATAGAATAAGGAAAACATCTGCACAGTGCAGGTAGCACTGAAGAATGAATGCAGTAGAGTTTGTGAGGTTCTGCTGGTTTCCTCCGTAGCAATAATGGGTGTCAAAGCCATGTACCACTTAATACACAGCAAGTTTTTTTTATAGTAGATGTTATGCATTCGACAAGTTGCAGTTGAAAAGTTCCAAAACCAAACCTGATTCAGATTTGGACAAATTGTTCTTCAAGGTCATGTTCAGAACAGCTGTGGGAAGTCTGGTTTTCACTTCACAGTGTGCACTGTAAAGTCACACTGTAATGTCCTGAGGTGAGGAAGACATTCACAGCAAACCACCTGAGCTGTTGCATTTTCCGCTTGTGTGCTGGCACACAAAGTATTTAAAAAACAAACAAACACCCTACTCTGTATGTTTAAGAAAATGACCTTAGAGGGAAGCACTTCCAAATTAAGATCAGGCCACAGACTTGATGCCGTGAGATTTGTTTTCATAGGACAATGCTTTGTAAAATATGCTAAGAAGACACTTAAGACACCTATTTACCTTCCAATCAGACCCCACATCCACCTCCTCCTGTATTTTGTGTGTCGAATCTATTGTTGTTGTTCATTTTGTTTAAAAAAAAGTGTAAAATCACAATGTACAGTTATAGTAAAGTAGCATACCGTTAGGACTCCGGGTTTTATAGATCAAACCAGTGTTTCATTATCCATCACACTTATGTCTTCGTCTCTGTGCTGTAGCAACACACTCATTTCAGTTTCTCCTCCAAAGAGTTAAAAGTAAACAAGAAAACACTTGAAATCTGTTCCAGAATAACAGACCTGAAATGCTGAACTGCAATGAAATTGAACTACAACCTGAAACGCAAGGTGGGCACGAAGCACGCTTTGTTGGCTTTCCTCCTCCAAAACAAGAATGTTTAAATGAGCACAAAGGAGATTTTGACTTACTGAGCACAAGCAGATTATTGGCTGTAATTGTATCAAATATTGATGCACATTTTAAAATTATCTTCTGCTCAGATGTTATTATGGGACACACAGCAATATATATTTATATTGGCGCACAAACTCTGGTAGCTTTGAACAAAAAAAAAAGAACGTAAAATAAGAAAAATAGCTACGGACCAAAAGATTAAAAAGCAAAAATCCAAAATCTGTGAGCTTATCAGCCAACCTCATAGTGTGCACCTTTTAAAGCCTTAGACTACCTTATGCACAGACAGAAATATACATGTACACACATACACACTGCTCTCTGTGTTACTTCAGCAGGCGGTGACATTAGCCCTGCCATGGCACAGCAGGGCTTTTTAAGGTGATGGTCGCTGACTTGAGTTTAAACTGAGCACATTTTAATTCCAAATCAAAGGAATCTTTAATTTATTTTTTTATCACAGTATTTAAAGCCATGGTGTTTAGGTATAAATGGTCTATATTTATATTCCTGTATATTTGCTGTTACGTAGGTGTGATGAATTACAAAGATTTATCTTTTACAAGCGTTTAGTATGTACACTGTGTATTTTAATCTTGTGTGACGCTTATTGAGTCTGTACATTTTAGGACTGTTTTGTAGTTTGTGTAGCTCGATCGTGGACATGAAAATGATGCTGGACTGTGGAGCTGATGTGCGGCCTTGTTTAGTCGCATCTATCTACTTCAGGTTTAATGATCTACTCGTTCACCACAAGATGATCTCAAAATTTCCTGTTAGTCAAAACTGTGGTTCATGAAAGGCTGTCTCTAAAATATGTTTAGCCTAGATGACACAGCATGCTAATATCCTGAGCAGATATCTTGCCAGATGTCTGCAAAACATGCAAGCACATATTTTTTAAGTTTAAGAAGGTTAAAAAAAAGTGGTTGAAGCCACTTTGAGGTCACTCATTGATTTTGGACTTTGTTCAACTTTTTAAGCCTCGGGTATTTGGACAAGAGGGTGGCATGCTAAGTTATAAGCTAAAGTTAGCAAGCTTGGTTACCAAGCTGCATTCATAAGCTGTACAGCTTCAATAAACAGTAATAAATACCTGCTAATAAAGGTCAACAACGAGGCTCCAGGAATTACATTTCTCCACAGGGATTTTAATTATGAGCTATAACATTTTAGCTGTCCTAAAGCAGACTCGCTACGACATAATCAAACCGTGGTACGATCTGCCCCTATGGAGACCAAAAGTCTGGAAAAGAACTACACTACCCACCATGGAAATGTGAAAACGTGCAAACATCAAGTCATTTAGTGAGCAGTGATTACAATCATAAATGAAGCACTGTAGCACACTGATAGGATAAGGTTTAATCTGCTACAAAGATACAACACAACCTGCTAAATATGACCAACACTATTATAAAACACTGTTGTTAACCATAACACTACAGCAATGGAAAGGATTACATTTAAGAAGGCTGAAAGTCGTTCACTGAGGAATCTGGGATTTTGGGTGGGTTATGGGGATGAGTAGTTCTTTCACAATTAAAAGTAATTATATACATAGTCTGGTACTTTTGTCTCATTTTATTTTCTTTGTGTTATCATTCACCTTGTAGGTGGCTGCCTTGGTTCAAAGTTTAACATTTATTTTCTGATATTAGAGAAGAAAACAAACAAAATTAACTTCTGGAACCAGAACCCTTAAAAAAGTGGATGGTCACTGTTGAGCCATGTATACAGATCTATTACTTTAAGAAACATTTTAGCCAATATAGAGTCAATAAAAGGGAAATTTATCCATAGAAGCAAAGAACATTTTTCCTTTTCTAGAGCTCCAAAGGTTAGCGTTTTAACATGGTAGTCTTTGGAGGTGGACTCACTTTTGGAGGCAGCCTCAAGTGGTCACTAGAGGAACTGCAATCGTGGAGGTTGCTGCTTGGGTGGTCCACACCTTTGCAAATTTTTTTAGGGGCAGGTGAAAAAGTGCTAGGCAAATCAATTCAAAAACACAGCAAGAAGCAAGATGACTATTATCAGTGTCCTCCAAAGCATCTCCATCGACATCATTAAAATAAGGTGTCGTTTATACAGAGTAACGCAACAGGCATCGCTGTAGCAATCATCTGGGGGTTTTATGCACTCAGAAGTAACATTGATGAACTATTCCCTTCTACCCACACCAGAGGCAGAAAACTGAAACTGGAAAAATCATAAAACTTTCATTCTTTTTTAAGTAAAAGAATGCACCCAATTTTACGGGAAAAACACATCCATCAGGAATATGTTCTGTTTTTCTGAAAAATACAGTTTACTTTAACAGTGTAAGGATTCAGAAATGAATGTAACACAGTAGATTTATATTTTGGATTACAGCTTATCTGGTTATATTTGATCCAAAAAGCAGGTTTTTTCTGTTTGTTTGGTTTTCTTTTTTCTCCGAATCAAACATTTTCAGCTTCCATGTAATTTTTTTCATCCAAATTTGCATGGAGCAAAGGGTTTGGCTAATCCTCCTTTGGCAATGTTTGTGCCCCCTGGTGGTAGCTCTATGAACCGCACGTTGTCACAGTCCATTCAGGATTATTTTTTCTGCTGTGTAATGACTGGATCACTAGCGTGGTTACAGATTTTTTGTGTTTGGTGTGTGAGTGCATTCTGGTGTGTTCATGTTTGTAAATAATGTTATGTATCCAAATTATTCTGGAGATAGTTTTTATTAACGTGATGTAGTTTAATGTCTTAAAAGTAAGAGTTTTAGCAGTAAGTATAACAAAAGTTAGAAATGAATGTGATTAATGCACTTTTTCACAAGACTGCAAAAAGCTAGCGTCTGTTTTCGTTGTCTTGTTTGCAGTACATTTAAAATTCGGTGAAAAGCAATATCATGTTATTTAAATGACAAAATAACTGTGGCTGAAAGCAAATCCTGGCACACGAGTGTCTGTGAAAAGCAATATTTAGAAACAGCCCCCAACGCCGGTGGGTGTGCGTGTGTGTGTGTTTGAGAGAGAGAGATATGAGTTTGGCTTGGTGTGTGCAGGGCCTTAGTGAACACACATTTCAAACACTATACAGGAGACACATTTAGAAATGTCCCTTTACAGCTCCCATCTCTTTCCTCCCTCATTTTATGAATGTATCATAATGAGAATTACTGTAAAAATTGTGAACATAAAAAAATTATTCTAATAAACAGTTGACAAGCTGCTGTCGCGTTTCTGGACTTTTTTGGTTTAAATTCATCCTCACTCAAAGTAAAACATGATTTATCAGATGGAGATGTTTCTGTTACTCACTGGACTTTATTTCTGTCTGCTTGGCTTCAGTAACTGAACAGCTTGTTTTTGGGTTGAGATTAGAGCCTGACTGATATATTGGTGGGGGTTGATATTTCAGCCAATACTATTTTCTAGAGATATAAGTATTGGCACTTATAACAACTGATAAATAAAAATTTTAACAATAAAGACGAGATGACCACGCTTCAGCAACGCTCTGAGTGTTGATGTTACATAGTTTGTTTACCCGAGGGCGCTCTTCAGCTTCCCTGTTGGCAACACGTGTCTGGAACATAAACGCAGCTACAGATCAGAGCAGAGTCTGGAGTAAACAAGTTATCCACAATAATATTTTTAAACTGTATTGCTTAATATGTTAGTAAGCACTCATAACTAACCAGACATCAGACATCAGTTTTGCAGCATTTGTTTCAATGATACATGCGCAGAGTATAGCCCTGTACACTTCACTCATCCTGCTGCTTCCATCAGCTCTCAAAAACACTAGTAACCAGGTTCAACTCGCAGAATAAATATATAAAGCACTGTTTTTTGAGTCAGAGCCTTTAAAAAATTCACAATATACTTTAAAACACAATACACAAGATTTTTAATATGCACAATCAGTAATTAATAAAAAGATAAGGACCAAACAGTCTATTCTTCCTTTTCTGCTATACCGAGAACAAGAAGGATAGACAATGAGTTCAAATGCAGACTAATGACATTCTCCTCGAGGCTCTGCAATCTCACCAACCAGCACTGCAATATAAAAACTACACAAATTCCCTGCCTGCTAGATTAAATTATCTTCCTTTAATCACACTGTTAAATCCATCATCCTTAATCAAACATGCATTTCAAATACAGAGCGTTTGAGTAAAGCTGGACCAATAGAGCATTATTAAGACCAGTACCAAAATGTGGTGATGTATAAATCCAATATATCAGCTAATGCTTATGCGGACGTATTTATGAGCCCTTACTGAGATAATATGTCAATGCAGATAAGCTTGTTTATTTGTGACAACAGGTCATAGATGAGTAATTTATCACTAATTTCCACCTGACTGTTGAGTGTTCTGGTGTTACCAACAGGGAGGAGTTCAGAGTGCCCAATCATAACACAGTTCTGGGGTGTTTCTCCCGCCCCGAAGTGGGCAATCAAGAGAGACAGCCTCTAGTTTTATTTATTTTTTAATAAAAAAAAAATATTTCAGGATTCATTTAATTGCATTTGTATTTGTCCAGCTGATTATTTAGTTCTTTAATATTGACTTGACTGACATTCCATACAAGGCTAGACTATTAGGCAAACCACAGACACATGCGCCCTCTTCTGGACAGAGAAACAAAGCAATGTTAGAATTAATAAAAACACAAGCACACAAAAAATATATATAAAATTGTTCCAAAGTTTGCTTAGATTCACCTGAGTGAAAGTTTGTGGCAGTATTTAACTCCTCGAAGAAGTTCAACTCCTTCACTGAACAGTCTCAGGACCTCTTCTGCTGTACACACCAAAGAAAACAGCCAAAAAGTACCACATCTGCTCTCCTCTACAGGGATCACCTGTCTGGTCATGCTTCTGCAAATACTATATACTGTCTCCATCTGTGAGTACTTGAGATTCTGCTGCTGAAGTGAATCTCGTCTTTGGAGGTTATCTAGAAGCAAGGCATTCTTCTACATTCAGCACTGTGTCCACTAGGAGTGGGTTTAGATAATCGATCTATCGATTAAAATCGATTCTAGCTTGGAAAACGTGATATCGATTCATTAAAATCCCGAATCGATTTTTTAAATATAAATCTATTTCGCCTGAAACGCCAGTATGTCAGGTTAAACCTAACAACATTTTAACAACTACGAAACGGCTAAAACAGTCAGTGAGAGCAGGTACACGGATTCTGCACAACAACGTTACACAAAGCGCCGACCCCACGGATCAGAATCAGGGAGATCGGCTTTCTCACCCGACGGCACGGACACGGTCGCGATAGATTCTGAAGCTGTAGGTTTGATCTCTCTCCAAACAATATTGGCTGAACCAGCAGCAAAAGAAGATCCAACCTACGCTTCACATAAACATCGTCATGAGTTCCCTCTGACTTTTGTTGTTTCACTTCCACCACGATAAAATCACACTTAGGGCGCAGCGCCCCCTGTCTGTGTGCTTCAAGAACAGTTTCCAATCTAAAAATCTGTTTTCTGCATTATTCGTTTGCTTATTACGCACAAGTCTACTGTTGTTTTTTCCTTTTCCTTACTTCCTAAAAGAAAGTCTCATTTCTGGTGTTCAGCAGGCGACTGAACAAATGTAAACTTTTTAAAATTATGCAAAATTGAAAAACACTTCTCTGTGTCTCTAATCAAACCTCTGTAACTTTGCTCTGCTTCACTTCAGCAGCATCAGGTCATGTTCACATGCTGACTAATGGTTTTCTTTCGTTTTTAATCTACTGCAGAATATTTTTAAGGTTATCTGCTACAGATCCGGGCCAGGAAAGTCGCCTCCATGTTTTTCTGTGTTTTATCCTCAGTTACTTTGACACAAAGGCATCTGCTGTGATGTTCACATAAAGTCTAAGAAGTGTCAGCTTTCTTTTTATAGATATAAAAATATGGAGATGTACTGATATATGATCAGAATTATAATATTTCTGACATCTGAGGAAAAAATTTCCCCGATTCAAATCGAATCGAATCGAATCGAATCGTGGATCGAATCGATTCTAGAAATCAGTGACGATACCCAGCCCTAGTGCTAACGAAGTCCGAGCTGCACATGTGCTGAACGATGCTTTGTGTTTACTGCGATGTTGTTCTGAACATACACGCTGGAGAAAGGAACAATCGGAGGTCTTAGTCCGAAGCGTCAGTGAGGACGGCAGAGGTCACACAGGGTTCAGGCAGGTCAAGTGCAGATGAGTGACAGTGGGCGCACAGAGCCCGCAGTCGTGGATCTGATCTTATTTTGTCGTGTGGGTTTTAATTCGCCTCGCAGCTTTCTTCCCCCTCTGCACCCGCTGACTGCTTTACGTCTGCCTCGTTGCTCTCAGCGTGAATCAGCAAATCGTGGTGAAGCCCAGACTGTTCCCCGAGCTGGACTCCAGACAGCCAGCCCCTCCCTCCCCGCCTCGCTGTGTGTTTCTGGCTCTGGCTGCTGGTCAGCGAGCACGGCGGGGGTTCACTCGCAGGGCTTTCTGGACACGTTTCATTCCTCATCTGTCGTCTCCTCCCTGCGTCTGTCCGCTGCTCCTCTGGGCTGGATCTCTTCATGTTTTGGGGATGTGTGTCAGTCCTCTGCAGCTCTGCACAGGCTTCCTTTTTATCAGCTGCTTTCAGGGTTCCTCCAGTCTGTGTTTGGGCTGCTTTTTATCTGTGTTGTTGTTTAAGCCTCACTGGCGCAGTTTTATGACGCCTCGGTCATAAAACTGCAGCTTTTGGAGGGTTTTCAGCGCTGGTCAGCAGTAAAAGGCAAACAGTAAGAAGACAGCAAAGCTCATTCTGAAGTTCCTCTTGGCAGCCAACTTCTCCACGAGTCACAGACGCTGAGCGGACCTCGGTCGGCTGCAGGCCCGGTTATGGCAGGGGGCATCGCACCATCTTTGAACCAACGGTAACCTGCTGCTGCACTTTAATGGAATAAGAATAATTCCCAGATAAGGAATGAGACCCAGTGGCCATTTATACAACACCAAAGTAATGAAATGAGAGATTTCTATCAAGTTACACATTTATTTCTTATAGTTTAAGCCCAAAGAGACCTGAGCGTGAGACAGTTTTATCTTGTGTGTATTAATAAAGGTCAAATAAAACAAATGAGCAGGTGAGTATGAACATCTGGTCAGAGAAGAAACGGGTGAAGGTGGAGAGGAAAAGCCCAGAACACGACGATGATTGAGCATGGATCAGGACAAACGCTCACAAAGGGTTCATAACAAGTCAGCATCGAGTCCATGAGCTGCTCACATCCTCGTGGTTGTTACCGCTGAGGCGGAGACAGCTGATTGGGTCCAGATCAGGACGCTCAGCAGCCAGTTTAACAACACCAGAACTGCCAGGGAATGATCAATAAATAAAAAACCTGATAAAAAGTTAAGAAATGCCAGACGACACACAGAAGGTTTGAAGAGCGTTGTCTTTAATCACAGTCTGCACATGTTCCCCTTTAGACGACAAAACAGGAGACAACCTGCAGTTCTGGTCTTGAGATATTTGAATATGGATGAACAACCTGACGGCTTTCTGTCAGGTTGCATCAAAGCTGAACTTAACTCATATCTCCATCCCCAAAAATCCCCAAACCCTGTAATGCTGCTTGATGAAATAAGCTAACTGCCTGGTTTTATGCTGTGATGAGGCATTCACAGGACGAGCCAGAGTCTGAGGTTTAAGCCTCGGCCTGGAACCCAGCGATGACCCGAATCATCTGAGGACGGGAGAGAACC
>VUQR01006265.1:39976-58777 GCA_015108515.1 Hemichromis elongatus | reverse complement strand
CACACGGTTGCTGTAACAGTACATTCAATGGCTGCAGCTCTCCCGCTGCCAACCGTACGCATCACCACCAACAGCAACAACACAATGGGAGCACATGTTTTAAGCCGGCGAGGTGTGATTGTAGATGGGGTGCAGGTGAGTCCATCACACCTGCCGCAGCATCGCAGATCAGCAACAATAATAAAGTATTTTCTATTTAATTATAAACTTTGTCGTAATTGTGTCTTTGGTTTTAAGTATTTAATAAAAAAAAAAAGAAACATAAAAAAACACTTATGGTCATGAAAATTAATTGAGATTTACCAATTCAATGACACATCCACCTTATTTATTGAAAAGTATCGGTATCGATATTGGCGATACTGGCCCGTATTTACTTGGTATCAGATCGATACCAAAATATGCAGTATCGCACACCTCTAATACCTACTAAGTCTGGAATGGGCTACAGGACAGTCAGAACAAGCTTGATGCTGTTGGTGCGATTATTTGGAAATGGGAGAAATAAAAGTCACTCTCGGTCAGGAGCGCTATGGAAATTCTTGCCTCAGAGGGTGAGAAGTTTTATAGGAAAAGTGATGGATCGGCTTAAAATGAAAGGAGGAGCTTGCAATTGATCCGATGGCAGTTGGAAGTATCGTTGTCAAGAAGAGCATTGGTTACACTCTACAACATAATGGTCTGAAACTTGCAGTGCCTCCAAGGTCCCCCTGCTCAAGACGGCACATGTACCTGAAGCATAGCATCTAAAAAACAATTAGGCCAAGAAAATGTTTACTACTGTATAGCTTCCCCTCTTCTTTTAACAACAGCCCATAAACATCTAGGAACTAAGGAAAAGAGTTGTTGGACTTGGGAGCTTGATATAGGAATTTTATCTGGTCTTCTTTGTCGTATTTTTTATTTCACCAAATCTAAATGTTTTCAGTTGGAGAAAGGTCTGGTCTGCAAACAGACCACTTCAGTAGGCATCAGAGCCGCAGACTGAGCCCTATAACAAGCAGAATGGTCTCTCTCCTCTTTAGTCTGGAGGACACAGTAACCATGTTTTCCAGAAAGAATTAAAAATTTCAATTCGTCTGGGCACAGAACCGTTTTTAACTTTGCCTCAGTCCATTTTAAAGGAGCTTTAGCCCAGGGAAAATGGCATTTCTGGATCCTGTTCACACTTGGCTTCTTCTTTTTTCATGATAGAGCTTTAACCTGCACATGGTGAACTGTGTCCACAAACAGTAGTTTCTGGAAGTGTTCCTGAGCCCATGCAGCAATATCCATGACAGAACCATGCCTATTTTGATATAGTGCTACATTAGGGCCAGAACCATTATGTACTGTAGATGATGGGATAGTCAAAGCCTTCATAATTTTACATAATTCTGAATTTCACAAATTACTAAGAGCCTCTGCCTCTCTAAGATACTCTTTTTATACCCAGTCATGTTAGTGACTTATTGTTTATTAAGCTAATTAGCTGTAAAATTGTCTTCCAGATGTTTTTTTTCTAGTATCACTTACCTTTCCAGCCTTTTGTTAAACCTGTCCAGTTTTTTCAGATCTGTTGGTGTCATCAAATTCAAACTGAGCTAATATTTTTCATTAAATAATTAATTGTCAAATTGTACATTTTTGTGCATTCTACTGTGAACAAACGAAATATATGTTTATGAGATTTCCAGTACTGACAAATTTTAAATATTGACAGAAACAATCCAAAAAGGCATTACATTTCCCAACACAGTTATCCAGTGACAAGGTTTTAACTAAATGCTTTTCCTGCTTTATTTTATTAATTTTGTGTTTCATATCTTTTAGCCCCTTTCGGTAAAAGATTGACAGCATTTTGATTCAATGCTAATACAGATGCTGTGAATAGCCACAGCTATGCATAATAGGAGTTTATAATGAGATCTGAAATAAGCCACATCAATTCATAGCTATTCGTGTAAGTGAAAAATTGGAATGATGCACAAGGTCCCATTCCCACAATGATTGAGATTTATAAAAATGCAGCCATGCATACCCATATATTTATCTTTCTAAAGCTCATAAAAGAAAAGTGCCTGTGCTTATTTATCTCTTTGTGTAAACACAAATGTATTATGCTTCTGCCTCCAGCAGTGTGCTGTCTGAGAATATCATTGCCCAAAAGTAGGTAAAATCGCTGAGATATGGCGAGCTGCCAGTCAAATGTACAATGCATTTTAATATTTCAAAATCCAGTCAAAGTGCAGTGAAGTAAGATTAAAATTGGGGTTCTCTTATCTTTGTGTGTATATGTGGATGTTTAGTGAGGTAAAATGGTCAAGATGGACTACAGTCTAATTATTCAGGGAGTCCATAACGATGAAAATCATTCTCTCAAAACAGCCTTTATACACACAAACAAAACCACTGTAATTAAAACAGTGTCTCTCTTTCTTCTCTCTCTCACGAGAAATGAGCTCACAAGTGTCTCTTGGAGCAATGAATGCCTCTAATACAAAGTGCTGGAAACCATTTTTACTCCCATATTCACTGTTGCTGAAAGGGAATTGTCAAAGCTAGGCTACCCTGTGATGTGGTGCTGTGATTATAAGCTCTGGACTACACTAAAGACATCTTAGAAACGCGGACGGCAAAGGTTGAGAAATGACGACACACCCCGATGCCTTCAAGAGGCAAGTGATGACCATCCAACCTTTTCATATCACTCACAGGGGTGAGTCTGAGAGCTGTCCCGTGTAATGAATCGAATGGCACTATAAAGGTAGCAGAAGCGGCATCAGTATAGATATCGTCTTAATGGTCTGTGGACAGTCTGGGAGAGTGAACAATGATTTTTTTCTCTGTTTTCAAAGGGAGTAAGTACCTTTTCTATGTAAGATGTCAAACACGAGGTTTGTCAGTCCAGGTCTGAAGCATTTTAATGCTGAACTATAAAGGTTACTTCTCCATTGTAGTCCAGAAATCAAACTGGGAACATCAATGATGTAAAACGTACATCTTTTCTTCGTATCTAGTCTTGGCTGAAAAATATTTCAAAAATAAAAGTTGAAATTATTTTGGATGCATAACTTCACCATCGGCGAGACAATCCTTTTGAATGTTGCCTGGATGACCTTGTTGGAGTTGGAACATGATAATTGTTTCACATAAAATAGATTTTTGATCTCTCAATCTGTAGGCCATTTCTTCTTTTCCTGATCCGTACACTGACTCAGCTCCATCATTTGGTACCGCTACCGAGAGGTTGTTTTTGGCGTGCGTGCATGTCATCATTCTGTTTGCAAACACGGAATGATGTGTTCACCATGCAATCAGTTATACAGATTTTATGCACGACTGTTGCTTAAATAAATTAAAACACACACACACACGCGTGTATTTATATCCATGTGAGGACATCTCATTGACATGCTTTCCCTAACTGCTTACCCTAACCCTAGCCATCAAAAATGAACGCCTAACCCCGACCCTTACCCTCAACCTAACCATAACCTAATTGTAACCCAGACACTAAAAACACATTTTGATTTTCCAATTTAACAAAAATACAGAAAAAATATAAATGGCATTGCCATTACAAACATTGCAAATGTGAAACAGGTTGCGCCACACAGTGTCAAACCAGTTGTAATGTATAATCTATGGACACAAACAAGAAATACTACCATGTGAACAAGGCAGGAAACAACAAAAAACAAACAAACTAAAAAAATAAATTAAATAAATTAAAAAAGCGGGCTGCATTGTGTGCAGTTCTTGTTGGCATGCTATAGATAGTAGGTGGCTTTAAAGAAGAAGAAGAAAAAACACTGATAAAAGCAGTGTTACATCATTACTTCAGTAAATGACAACTTCTCCACATATTTAATAAAGGATGACCAGGTTTTGTAGTATTTACTCTGAGACTCTCAAACTTTATACTAAAACCACATTTTGAGTCTCAAAAATGCCTTCAAACTCTTGGTGACTGGGATTTTTGTCCCTACAAGTACAGTAAACTTCCAATTTATGGTCCTCAGGAAGATGTTAATACACACACACACATTTTTAAGATAATTTTTTGTATTGTATGTGATAGTCTGATTGGACCACCATCTGTGCATCTACAGTGCGATTGCCATATCACAACCATTTTTAAGTGGTTGGTGTTTGAGCCATGTCCAAATGATACAAGGATGCCTTCAGGCCATCTCACTTGTTACACCACAAAAATATAAGTCTTTAAATTAATAATTTTGATTGCTGGCCAAGGTAGATAGCAACTCAGTTAGCAATAGTTACACATGCTTATAACAAACCCACAAATGCACATTTTCAAGAAAACAAAACGGCAATATGTTTGTTTAAGTGGAGAGCGCTGTCAATACACGCTGCTTCTTCTTTCACACCATGTGACCTAAAGTAAGCGTGGAGTATATATTGGGAAAATAGCTGACCCAAGAATGGACCCATGGCGGATACCACAGAGCTGACCTGAACTCTTCAACTGCATCAGATAAAGTTCTGTGCAGCAGATGGAAAGCAGCCTAAAGCAGTGGCACTGATGCACTGGCCCAGAGAGTAGGAGTGAATGATCGTCTGTGTCAAAACCTGCACCAAGATCTAGGGGAACTAAAACAGGATTTTCCACCTTAGTTACTAAAAGCGAGTCATTCATCACCTTGAGCAGAACTGCCTCGCTGCTATGAGGTGCGAGGAAGGCAGATTGAAATTCCTATAGAGACTATTATTGCCAAAAGGGTAACTAATCAGTTGCTTTTTCCCCCCAAGAACCTTGTTCAGAAATGGAGTTTGGTGAGTAAGGAGCATTCATGAATACTTAATTGGATTGGGTGGATTCTAAAAATAAATGTAAAAATGTGTAGATTAAATTTCAGTATTTGTTTTTTGGGGAGCAGTGGCAGTTTGAACCTTTAAATTCTCCTTGTTAGGCCTGTAGGCAAATATTAAGCCTTTTTTATCAGTGTGGTCAGGATTCATTAGTTAAACTATCGCACATCTAAGCAGAATAGATGGAGCTGCTTGTACCTTATAGAGCCAAATGCACCCATACACATCATACATTAGGTTTTAACTTTGAAATATAAGGCATTATATAAGCTACACTACTCTAATTTAGTGCCAAACGGTAAATAAAAGGTAAAAAAGATTTGCTTTTCTTCTCTCTGCTCTTTTACAGGGTTGTCAAGCTCCATTACAGCAGGAGACAACCTTCCCACCTCGACTCTCGGATCGCTCGTGCTGCTCTACAGCACACCAGTCACCAGCCATGCTTTTGCTATCTAATGCATAATTTGGTGCCTAATTTGACAGTCTTCACTTCAGCCTGTTTTGCCTGTAGCTCCTCAGTCAGCAGAACAAGCGCTGCCTGTACCGCGTGCTATTTTTATCTGAGTGCACATCTCTTGTTGATAGGTAATTGTTGAAAACCCTTGTTTCATCAGAGTCTGGGAGCCTGGCGTTGTGCGGTAAAATAAAATAAGGTCACAGGAATGGGCTTTATTTACTGTATTATGAGTTTGAATGCGGTAGGGAATGGTGTTTCAAGACATGGAGAAAATTGAAACAGAAGTGAGGCTGCACATCAAACCCTTACTCCCCATACTGTATTTCTGCACCTTATTTGGGAAGCCGGTCCAATTACTACACCCGAGGCCTTCACCAGCAACTCTTGCAGAAGTCATCCGATTATCCTTTTATAGTTATGAACCCAAATCCCCACCCCCAACCCCCTCTTTGCTAAAATCCTATTTGTTGATAACCCTGCCTGTGCCGGCTTAAGAAATCTGAAATGAAACCTGGGGAATACTATCCAGTGAAGTTGCCATTCTCTCAAGTAAACACAATGCCATTATATCTGCCTGTAATGAAATCGACCAGCGCAGGCCACTCTGTCTCATCTGCAGTCATTGCTGGCACTCTGGAGATGGACTCCCTGTACGCGTTCACTGTGTTGAGTGTTTTATCAGCAAACAATGATTCAATGCTTTGTGGTCTACCACAAGCTGTGCTTCTCACACATCAAGTGGAGTGCTATTAGGGAATACTTGGGGTGAGGTGCGGTAGGGGTCGGTGTCTAAGGACGAAGTCTCTTTGCACCGCAGGAATAGCGCTGACTGAGCCATTCTGATAGACAGGTCTGTAGTCAGAGCTCAGTGAGGTTCGGGAGTCCTGTGTGACAATAGCAGTGTTTGCCAAAAGGGGGGGAAAGCAGTGAAATACATGCGGATTGACTTTTGGGGAAAAGTCTGTTTTGGTCCTCAGCTTGCTGTAAAAAAAACCCCTCTAGATATGCTTTTTGTAAATGTATATTTGTAGAGTAGACCTTATTTGGAAGCTCCAAATGTCTGCAGGCACAAATTTTGACTTTTGACACACGCAAGCATATAGGAAAAAACTAAGTGCTACCAAATCACTCAGAGGGCAGTACAAAATAGTTTGGAACAATCTTTTGTGCCTATTTTGATTGACCTTTGAATTTCTTCAGTGAAAAAGGCAATTGATTGGCAAGTGTAAGAACCCAAACTGTACCGCAGCTCAGTTCCCATTACTGACCTGCTGATGAACTGTTTACTTTTTCAACCAGACGCTTTCACATCGTATTGTATTTTTCTAATAGTTACAAAAAACAAAAAAAAAAATACATATGCCAGGAAGGAAGTTTCCCACAGTGTTGTGCATGCTCTCTGTGGGGGTTTATCAACTAACAGTTCAAAGAGAAAGGTAAGAGTCTCATCCAGCATGAATATTATACAATACAAGTTTCTGCAACGTTTTCATGCTGAGATATTCAGAGTTCCTGTTGTGTTGAGCAAAGAAAGGTGGCGATGATACTGCTGATTTTATCAGCACTTACTATGCAGATATAATCTGTTTGGCTGCTACACTTTGAGGAGAAAAATTACGTTGGGTTTTAGAGTATTTTGGATAGCATTCAGATGCATACAGTACACCGGAAATGTCTCGAGTCACCCCTCATTTCTTAATACTTTCCTGGGAAAATAGGAAATAGATGCATCGATTTATTGAAATGTGTAAATATAAGTGGAAATACAGTGTATAAGGGAAAAGCAGAGCTTAAAAGTCAATATGTGGTTTGACCCCCTTTATTCCTCAACACTGCTTAAATAAATTACAAGTTCAGGCTTGAATTCAGGCTTCTTCAGGATTATTTCCCAAGGCTTCTTAAAGGATATTCAAAAGCTCTTCTTTGGATGTTGGCTGCATTTTGTTCTGTTCTCTGCCAACATGATCCCAACCTGCTTCAGTAATGTGGATGTCGGGGCTCTGGAGAGGCCGATCCATGGCTGATACTGTTCCACGTGAGCTTTTACTGCAAAACAGTATGTGTGAGATCATTGCTATTGTGAAACATGAAGCCACAGCCAATTAGATGCTTCCTAGCCGGTATTGCACAGTTGGAAAAAAATTGGTATGAAACATAGTTTTGACAAGATCCAGAAGATCGGTGTTTGAAATGCAGCCCAAACCATGAAAGGGCCTCTGGCAGTTTTTTCATTGTTACTTTTGATCATAATTATGACAATTTGAAATAAAAAAAACTGTATATTTCCATTGATTTCATCAGGCCTGATGTCCCTGATTTTCAGTGACGTTCACATGTAATTTAGCAAATCTCAGCCTTTTCTCTGCCCTGATGAGGCTTCAGTGAACAGTAGTTGGTTCAGCTGAAGGGCCACATGCATCTCTCAGGTGGTTTTGATTGATTTTTATATGACTTTCACATGCTGTTCTTCTGCTATAGATTCATTTTAAAGCCTGCTACTTCTTGTTTTCTCCACTACTTGTTGAGATTCCTCATTTTTTAGGACACATTACACAAGTGGCTAATAGCACTTTGCAACTTCATGTCAGTCAAACTGTGTTATTTTCAGCTTTTTTCATAGAGTCAGCTAAAGAAATTGGTACAAATTATGTGGTTTTTTTGACAGCCTGCTAATACACTGATGACAGATACCGATGTTAGACAGGAAAGCCTGGCTCACAGTCTACGCTCTAAATCATCCCGAAGGCGTGCAAGCAGGTTGAGGTCAGGACTCTGTGCAGGCCAGTCAAGTTCTTCCACACCAAACTCACCCATCCATGTCTTTATGGATCTTGCTTTGTGAACTGGTGCACAGTCATGTTGTAACAGGAAGGAGCCATCTCCAAACTGTCCCCACAAAGTTGGGAGCATCAATTTGGAATTGTTTAACCCTTTAAGACCTACCATAGAACCATGTCCGCCAGAGCTTATCTTTATATTTTACCTGCTGTAGTGCCATTTTTGGGAGCATTTCAAGTTGTTATACACCAATACAACCATTAGAGCCCAAATTTTAATAATATCTATGCATTCAGTCCATAGTAACTACATAAATAGCAAAAAAGTGCAATAAACTACAAAAAAAATGTTTTTTGTTTTTTTTTTACATATATTTCTAGTTAGAGAAATTTGAGAGGTATATCCCTCAAAACTGTAAATACAAAAAAGTTGCACGAAATAGTTTCCAACCAGAGGAAATTTAATTTGAGTGTCTTCATAGTTTTATTTTTGAGATACCACAATTTTTATATACTGCAGGAAAAATGAAAATAAATATTATAATGCAAATTTGCAAACGTGTTTCTGGAATATTATGTTTTTGTTGCTGCCAGTGGTGTTTACACAACGTTTGCCAAACTTTATGTGGAAGGAAACAGTGACCTAGGACAAGCTGATGGCATAAAATGTAAGTACAAACTTGGTTTCATGTGCAAAAAAAATTATTGTGCTAGCTAATGTGGTTGCAGTTTTACAGGCATTTAAAAATAGTTACGCAAAATGGAGCGTTCCCGCTCTGACCGGTCTAAAAGGGTTAAAGGCTTGGATGCAGATGCTCGGCCGTAGAACCCATCCCCTGAAGCTCTCTACGTACTGTTCCCAAATTAATCCGAAGGCCACAAGAAGTTTGGAAGTCTGTAACGATTGACTCCCAGAAAGATGGAAACCTCTGCACACTATGTGACTCATCACCCGCTGATCCCACTCTGTGATTTTTACAGGGCCTACCACTAACAGCAGAGCGTGAAATACTTTCACGTCTGGACTTGACACACAGGTGGCATCATATGACGGCACCATGTGGAATGCCCTTCTTTCTCCAATGTTTGTAGAAGCAGGCTGCGTGGCTATGTGCAAGACAGCTCCTTGGAAACAAAATATAAAGAAATGAGGGATGCTGCAAGACTTTTGCACAAGACTGTACACTGGATTTAGGTGTTTACACTGCAAGCTTTGCATCATCATGGCATGTACTAGTAATGCTGTTTGATCGTATTTGCCTTCTAGGTGAAAATACGCTTGGAGAAAATACTCAGAGGGAACGAAAGTGAGTAAGTAAAAGGTTTATTCTCTTGGGTTCCTCATCAAATATATTCTGGCAATTCCTTTTTTCTTTTTTTTACTTAGTGTACCAAAGCACTCACCATTAAGCATCATCTTTCTTTCTTTTTTTAATGGTGAGCTTTTGTATTATGCATTTTATGTTTGTACATAACAAACTGTAATTTGAGATTTTATATACCATAAATACTTTATGTTTTAACACTTAGCACTTGTAAAGCAGCGTACACTGATAAATGGTTTATAAAATACTGCAACTTGGTTGTTTCATATATGACAGCATTCTGAGTTTATTAATGTCTTTGATAACCCTGTTTTTGCCTGTGCGTATGCGTACTGACATTTTTTAAACAAACTAAAAAAAACCAAAAAAACACATGAAAATCATTTGAAATTTGGTTGAAAATTCAGCGAGTTATGTTGTGAAGAGACCTCCTGCCTACATAAACATGCAATCCGAGACGTGGCCACCCCGTAACAATATGGCAGCTGCACTGAAGCACAAGATTCAGCAGCGAGGTAATGGAGCTAACAAAATGCAGTCTGGTTACAATCGTAAACATGTTTTGCTCTTTTGTGTGGTTGAAGTGAAGAACAATGTATCACACATTCTTTGTTTTAAGTTTGCAAAGTAAAAGAGTTGGGATGGTAGCGAGTGAGGCATGTCAGGAGCAGTAAATCTATCAAAACTTAAAAAGAAATATGGTTGAGCATCTGTAATTTGCATGTAAGTTTCAAGTGGATGTTAAGGTTAGGACTGGCACTTTATGGCTATATGTACCATGATGCATTGAGGAGGAAACACAGCTTCCATTTGGGGCACCAGAGGGAGGCATTTGCATTTCCAGATCGCCCTGACTTGGATCAATTTGGGCACAACATTTAAATGAGTCAGCTATAACATTCACACACCTTGCCATGTTTTCAGTGTGGAACCATGACACTGATAAGTGTGAAGTGCCGTCTTTCACACTGGGAAAGTTACTTTCTACCTAAATGCTAATCAAGTCTCTAAGAACGGAGCTAGAATATGAAATGATTTTAGTGGCTGTTGGGTACTTTGGAGCTTCCTTGCTCATCATGTGACTCACAGTGGACCATGCCAGAGCTGCCTGATTAAATTATTTTATCCCATTCATGGGCATGCAAAAGCCAGCAGGAGGTCAGCCAGCTATAAGCCAGCTGGAGTGTGATTAATGATCTACGCGCCCCAAAATGCAGAAGTGTGAGGAAGACTTTTGAGCATCCATCGAGCAACTTTCATCTCAGTGAATGGAAAGCAGTTTTCGGGCACATTATCCAAATTTTCTGATACATTCATTGGCTGCTAAACACAAATTGAGACCCAGTGTGCTGCTGTCGATACAGCTGCTTTTCTCCGTAAAACGATCTTGCATCCATACTGAATGAAAACATATAAACTGCTTTTTAACACTTTTACACACTTCCTTCTTCCTGCCTTTCCTTTAGTTTGTGGAGATCTCATCTTAAGTAATGTAATTTATGATGACTAATTTTCAGTCTCAATCAGTCACCAGTGAAGATTTTTATGCCATATTTTGCTGCTTTTTGATGGTAATAAAAGAACTTAAACAGCTTTTATGTTCTTCTTAGAGTTTCCCACACACTCTCTAATAAAGGCTGAACTTTGAAAAACCCACTGCATCACAATTTTCTTACTACCACGGTTCTTTTTAGTCATCAGGAATGCTGGTTAAAACGAAAGGTTTATGTACAAGTTTAGTCATAATCAGCGTGCCCAGGAGATGCAGAGCTGTGGCTTATAGTCTACATTTGGCTCATGGTTCTAACCTTTACATATGCAGCTTTGACTGCATGAAGATACAATTCCTTATGAGGTCTATACTTGAACCTCCTGTCAAATCTGACTGATTTACAACTTAAATGACTCATAAACAGTGTGTTTTACATCCAATTGCCCCAAGGCCTTATGACATCCTCGACACTGTGCACTTGAACATATAAAAGTGGAATTTTGAGTGTTTTAATCAACTTTGTTAATTCTGTGGTGTTCCCGGTCGAACGTGACCGCCATAGGAAATGAATGGGAATCCACCCCCACTCCCCCTTTGGCCTCTGATCCCCTGAATGGCCCACTGAATGACAAAATGAAAGAACGACCTACTAAATGACCCACTGAAGGACCCATTGAACCACCCATTGAACTGCATTTGGTGGTGAAAAAAGTTTGTTACGTTAAACTAAGAGCTGTTTAAAGTGACCGGTCGATTTTGAAGATTTTGAAGGGGTGCACAAAACCGGAGGGTTTATCATAGCATTATTGTTAAGTATATGTTTTATTGCGTTGCATAATAAAGTCAGTATTTGTACCAGTTAGTCTCTATGGTACCAAAATAATCACAGATGTTTAGAGCGTCCTGTACACTGAGCTTCTTTCACTCTTTTTTCTACTGTTGGATCTGTGTGATGTCAGTGATGGGATCTTCTTAAAATGGATAAGAGGGATATTCCTGAGCCGGTAGCTCCATGCACAGAGCTCTTTTTGTGAGCACTCTGTCTGAGAGTTCTGTTTGTGACAGCCTTACCTCCTCAGCAACCACAGCCGATTACACTCATTCAAGGAAATGCTTGCAATTCCACCAGACGCATTACAGCGCCTGAAGCAGCTCCCCGCCACATGTCCCTTAATACAGCCTTGGTTCTGTTTCCTATGGAAGCACAGGGCTAGTAAGAAAGGCAGGAAATCACATGTGGGAACAGCAGTTTAAATCGGGTCAATTTTGCAATAATTGTCTACAGACGGTCTACAGTGATTGTAGACCCTTTGCAGACGACTCCCTCTTACTCTGAACTGCTCCTGGTTTGATTTAAAGTCACGGGAAGGACGGAGCTGTGTCAAAGAAGCAGCATCATAGGGTCGCTCACCCGCTCTTTAAACCTGCTGTTTATATTGAGCAGCCAATCAGAAGAACGTTGGCTTAACGGGAAAGAGGTCTTAAAATTAAAGAAGCTAATTTCATGTAGGGAACATGAACCGAGGGGCCGCACAAAGCCCAGTGTGAGAATCACACATCAGCAGAGCCCATATATAAAAACATGGAGCTGGAAAGGAGTACACTGGGTTGGGCTTTGTTCTGTGCCACAGAAAATATTAAATTCATATTTCAAATTGTCTTTTATTTGCCCTATACCACAGGTGCGAAATAAGCTATTTATATGTAGTTCATACCCAGTTTTTAAATGCCTGGGCTCAAGGGCCACCTCTGTTGTTGCTCCTCTGTCAAACCAAACTAGCCCACTACCCAGACATGTTGTGACTGCACATTGCTTGTATCTCCCCTCTGCTTTAGCTAAAGTCTTAATAATTCATCCGAGTTACATGTTTAAGGCTTGTGGGTGGCATCTGTGAGACCACTGCACAGATCACCCCGAAGCAAGAGAATCCTGTGTCTGTGTATCAGGAGCCGCAGCAGTCACACTCCTCCTCGCTCACAAAGAAATCCACCTGAGATTCGAGGCGCTCCCTCTGAATCGTGTGACCCTGTGCTGTGGCGGCAGTATATTTATAAGGCCGCGGACAGACTGACAGCAATTGAATGCTCGGCAGTATTTATGAGTGCGTCAGAAGACCTCCGAAGTAGTGGTGGATAATGAAAAATGATGCTGATGTTGTGAGAAAACACCGAGTGGAAGATGTGTGAGTGATATTAAAGTAATGAAATTTTGTTGGAATCAAATGCATATAATGGCGTATAAAAGTAGGAAGTTTGGCTCGAAGTGATGCAGAGCTGTCAAGTCAATAATGTGTCCGTTCTGGTGCAGAAACTTATTCGATTGAGCAGAGGTTAAACCCGATGATATGACTACACAATTCTCCCGCAGGAATCTTATTGTACCCGACAGTAAGATAATACTGTCTCGGAACAACACACAACGAAACAATGACATGATGAGAGGAAAGAATGGAAGTATGCATATTCGTAATGTTTGGGGGGTTAAAAAAAAGCTTCAGTTCCAACTTTAAAACTCACGTGTAGCCAGCGTGAAAGCCAACATAAAGAAATCCAGTGAAGGGACGCAAACTTTACAAATTCCAGTCAGCTAGCAATTGTTCACACAAAATTGTTGTTGCTCTGATTAGTGCAACAATATCCATTTTAATGCTGGAACATCCTGATCTGACATCTTGGAAAACACAGCATGCCCGGAATATAAAATCAATGGCAGCCTTCATTAGAGTCGAGCAAAGATCTCTATCGACACGTACAAATGTACTGAAAGTGAAATGGATATATTCAACAGTAACACATTCTGTGTGTGCTCCGCGAGGAGGAGGGAGGAGGAGGATGAAGACGAGGAGGAGGAGGAGGGAGGGGGTAACCTTAGACAACATGCCAACAGTGGAGACTGCTCTTTCTAAGTAATAAGATTAGCCGCCAGCATGTGTGCAACAGGATAGTCTCAGTTGCAGTGCTGGTCAGATTTACTGTTGCAAGCTGCTAAAGCGTTCCCAGTATTGTAATACAGCATCCATTAACTTTCACATTATCTTTCAATTAACTTTCATTTCAATATATACGATGGATCTATTTTATATCCGATAAGAGCAAACACCATCGTGGCGACGATTACTTACCACCTCACTCAGCAGTTCCCGAGTTCAAGATGCTTCCTATAAGGTTTGTTTGTTTACTATATGTTCTTACCAATACCTTCCAGCATAGAAATCTATCATACAATAGTTATTTGCAGTGGTGGGTGGGTTGTGAGGGCCGGGGGCGGGGGAAGGGATGCAGTTGGCAACAGAGTGTGTATGTCTGTGCATGTGTGTGTGTGCGTGTGTGTGTGTGTGTGGGCATGTGAACTTGGCAGAGACATGAGATGAGAAAACACACTCACCAGTTCCATTGTCTCCTGGAGATTGTACATCACGGTTCAGTCTGGGTGGTGTTTTTCTAAGCTCTGTGGTGCATTTATGGTCCAAAGGGAGGATTAGCACTGAACACGCAACAGGATTTGAGCTTTTCTCTCAAATGGCTCAATTTTCATATCTCCTTCAACAGAGGCTCAATTTAGGGTTCGGGGAACGGACAGAGCCACGAGATTGCTGCTTTAGTGGATTTTAAAATAAACCGAAACGCGTCATGTACACTGTTAAATAAGAATAGGCTACAGATGCTGCACCATCAATTTCTGATGTTGTAATCTGGTGAGATTGTTGAGATTGATGTTAAAATCTGGTGGCAGTAGCTGGGCTCCCTTGGATAACTTCTTAACATCCACCAGGTCACCAGTGAAACATCTAAGGGTGCCATTAGTGTTACGTTAGTGTCCAGCCCAACAGTCAAATAGAAATGCTATTAAAACAAAACGCCTAGGCCTTCATTTGGAAGGGAACATGTTTTAGTTTTTGATCAATTTCCATTTCAGCATGTGTCTTACAAAAAACCCTGATGTGTAAGTTTTAGATGAAGACTTTAAGAAAAGGCAGTTACCGGGTTAAATTCCACCTTAAAAGTAAAGCTAACCTACCCACTTCTTGAATGTTTGTCACCTATTCTTATACTAATGTAGACTTAATATTTTTTAAAGACTAGACACTATAATCGAGCTAGACTTTAATGTAAATGATGGCTGTAGCTTCTGGGTCTAAAAATCCTATTGGCCAGCAGTGCACAACTCCTCTGGTCCCAGTACTTGAGTTGCTCCTTGTTTCTTAATGTTTTGCTAAGAAAATGGGAAAAATTAGCAGATTAATTGAAACATATGCAAACATAATGCAAATACAGATTATAAGCAAAAACACAACTTGTATAATTGTAATGAGCCTTGAGGCAACTGTTGTTGTGATTTAGCATTATGGCAACTTGAATTGCCTTCACAAAAGATCAGCTGAAGGGTCAAATGCATCTCTAGTCTTTGATACATTTCTTCCTATTTCTTAAGAATAAGACTATGACTAGGATACTGGTCATCTGCTGCTGGTCCAACTACACACCATGCCAACATTTGCTGTTTCCAGCTTGTAGCTCTTTGGGAATCAGCTGATTGATCGATCGGCTCCTTTTTGATCAGCAAACTGTGTTATCTTGGCTTATGTATATAACTATATAACGATAATTAATTTATAAAAAATAAAATAATAATAATAAATAAGTGCTGTACCTGATGAAGTTCAGGAAACACTCAGTAAAATAGGGATAAGCAAGAAGTTACAAAGTGTGTGGGGGCTTCACAGTTTTTTCTTCTTTCTCACCTGTCATTTATTTAGCAGTGCAGAGGTTTTGAACCAATGGATGCAACTAATGGAAAAATAACTAAATTTGCAATTTAAAACAGTTTCTTTGTCAAATTCTATGTTAAACACAATAATGGTTTGATTTTTGAGTCAGGTCATGTTATGAAACATTCTTGTATTTAGGGTGATCGTGGCTCAAAGAGTCACAAGACGAACTACCAACTCAAAGAGTTGGTAGTTCGTCTTGTAATCGGACGGTTGCTGGTTCGAGCCCCAACTCCGACAGGCTTGGTCGTTGTGTCCTTGGGCAAGACACTTCACCCGTTGCCTACTGGTGGTGGTCAGAGGGACCGGTGGCGCCAGTGTCCGGCAGCCTCGCCTCTGTCAGCGCGCCCCAGGGCAGCTGTGGCTACATTGTAGCTTGCTATCACCAGTGTGTGAATGGGTGGATGAATGTAGTGTAAAGTGCTTTGGGGTCCTTAGGGACTAGTAAAAGCGCTATACAAATACAGGCCGTTTATCATAGCTTAAAAACAACAACATCCTGGTCAGTTGCAAGGAGAGAACTTAGAATGAGGGAAAAAGCAGCCGACGTCCAAAGAAAATTTTGAAAGACCTTCAGAAAACCTGGAGAATTGTTGCTCAAGCACTTTAAAATTACAAACACATTGTTGGAAGCAAAATATCTGAGTGTAAATGGTGTCTCAAAACTTCTGCACATTTTTGTATAAAGAGTCCTGTTAGGAAATGGCCCTCAGCTCTGCTGGGTTGCGACCTGAGCAAATTATTCATGGCCTCAGTCACTAGTTTTAGTGTTGCTGAATCCAACATGATGGTAATTCTGTAAAGTCTAGTCCAATGATTGAGTCAAAAAGACCATTAATTTGCTTAAGTTGACAGCACAGTAGCATACAGTATGACCTAATGTGTCACTGATTTTCTCAGTCAGATCTGCCTTTTCTTGTCACAACCAGCTTCAAAACTACAAGACGCCGATGGCAAAAACGTTCAGTGTGAGGCTTCAGTAGCATTTCACTAACCAGTGGATTACATCATGTCACAGCGGTGGCATCCATCTTTTATATGTAGTCCGTGATTGTGTGCTTACAAATTTCAATTGCAAATAAGACAAAAATAAATAAAAACATTTGTTAAAAAACATGCATAGGTGGGAGGGATATTTACGATGCGCTTGTGCCTATTGTGTGTGTGTGCGAAATTTCTGGGGTCTCTGCAGTGAAACCTTTGGGGGAAGGATTAATAGGAGTGGGGGTCTGCTGATGCATGCTCTTGCTCCTTTGGGTCTCCATAATTCACATTGTCAGCTGAAGAGCCGGTGCAGAGCACCAACCCGGAGCTGTCTCTCATCATCACACACAGTCAAGAGCCTGTCAGAACAGATGAAGCCACCGGCTCAGCACTGTCGAGGAACATTGAGCCGTAATTCACATTCTCCTGCCCCGACAGGCCTCACTAAATCCAGGTCCTGCCATGAAGCACTCGCATCTGATCAAGGAAGCCCCGCAGAGGAGCCCCCTCGTGATGAACTAGATTAGCTATGATCGACTCACCCTTGCCTCCCCGTCGCATGATATCGGCACCAATAATTGGTATGTTGCTTTCCGCAGTGGCTCAGTATGTGCCTGCGCATGAATTCTCACACTGTACAAAAGAAAATTAAGACATATCTTTTCAGTTCATGCCTTATTTAGAATGCATTAGATGTGCGGGACACATATAATAACCTCTTTTCTTCTTCTTCTTCTCCTTTGTGTTGCACAAATTATATTTCAGCTCTATCAAAATTAAACTCCAAGGGGTGGTTGGGGATTAAATTAGTGTAATGATACGCAACATCAGACTGCAGTGTCCTTTTGCCACGACCTAGAGAGACGTGAGAGATCATCAGACCCGGTGTAGCTGAATCTAACAACAATTATCAGCTGCAGCAGCCTTCTATTTGTTCTGATAGACACGTTTTGGCAGATGCACAGAAAAGGGACAAAGCCACCGTGTCCCTCTAACAGCAAAATAATTCCTCTGAGTATATTTAACAGAGCATTTTCACAGCATCAGCCCACAGAGCCCACATCTGTGTTTAAGTGTCTTAATTAAGCTGTAATGAAGAAGTGTGCATGAGCTACATGGAGCTCAGGCATTTCTGGTGCCCAGTGTCAGACCTCATTTATACCATCATGCTCTGTGATTGACACAGCACTCTTTAGCAAACCAGAGGGCAGTATGAACGCCGTAAACACAAAGAAGAAATTATCTGCAACACCACTGCAAATAGGCAAAATTATGAGACACTGGAGACTGAGATCCAGTGACCTGAAATGAGACTGTTGCACTCAGACGTGGGAGTTTCCCCTTGAATATATTTATTATTACGATGATCATTCGAGAGTATCTAAATGAAACTGATTCAACATAACAGTAGTTTAGGAATGGTAATCCCCACGCCATCCATTGCTTTAGCGTTCCGCTGATACAAATTTATAATTCAAGTAATTCAAATACATATTTAATTTGCTCCAGGCTTGTGTGCAAGAGAACAAATGACAGAGCAGAAAAAGACCTGACATATTAACATATGTCATCTGCCAAGTTCTGCTTTTATGCTAGCTGCTCAATTAAATGCCTTTTCACATCCTCCGTGCACATTTCTGAGAGCTGACATCCACATACGTTATACAGTAACAGGCTGTGCAAAGGGCTTCCTGTGATGCATGCAGCATCATAGCGCGCCACTGTATGTGCTGCATAAATTCATGATCACGCATGAACACGTGTTGCGCTGACTCATAATTCATATTCCTGCATATTTGCCGAGTTGAGCCATCAGCAATGAATATGAGTCATTAGTGACAGGAGAGCATTCAGAACTATTTTTCTTCAACATGTTTTATTATTATTATTATTATTATTATTATTATTATTATTATTAATATTATTATTATTTTTCAATGAGGACATCACTCGCTTCATCACAGAGAGCAATGCTCTAATGTCAGACTTCACTCCTCGGTGATATTGCGGTCTTGCTGTTCCAATGCCTGAATCCAGATAGAGTGATACAGAAGTGTGTCTGTTTGGCTTATTGTCACAGTGACATGATGGAGATGCAAGTTTATTTGTTTATTTATTTATTTAGATTTTGGTGAAAAGTGATCTGCAAATACAGAAGTACCCCAGGATAGACTATGTATAT